>JAGFBZ010001665.1:40000-99038 GCA_018398805.1 Hirundichthys speculiger | reverse complement strand
GGATGACGTCTATATAGACGGGTGGGGTGGAGGTGAGGACGATGGGATCTATATAGACGGGTGGAGGTCAACGTAAGACGTCTATAGACAGGTGGAGGACGTCTATATAGAGGTGGATGACGTCTATATGAACGGGTGGATGACGTCTATATAGACGGGGGATGACGTCTATAGACGGGTGGATGACGTCTATATAGACGGGTGGATGACGTCTATATAGACGGGTGGATGACGTCTATATAGACGGGTGGATGACGTCTATAGACGGGTGCATGACGGGTGGATGACGTCTATATAGACAGGTGGATGACGTCTATATAGACGGGGGTGAGGTCTATATAGACGGGTGGATGACGTCTATATAGACGGGTGGATGGGGATGACGTCTATATAGACAGTTAGAGGTCAACGCTGGGATGACATCTATATAGATGGGTGGATGACGTCTATATAGACGGGTGGATGACGTCTTTATAGACGGGTGGATGACGTCTTTATAGACGGGTGGATGACGTCTATATAGACAGTTGGAGGTCAACGCTGGGATGACATCTATATAGATGGGTGGATGACGTCTATATAGACGGGTGGATGACGTCTATATAGACGGGTGGATGACATCTATATAGACGGGTGGATGACGTCTATATAGACAGTTGGAGGTCAACGCTGGGATGACATCTATATAGATGGGTGGATGACGTCTATATAGACGGGTGGATGACTTCTATATAGACGGGTGGATGACGTCTATATAGACGGGTGGAGGTCGACGCTATATAGACGGGACGGGATGACGTCATATATAGACGAGGTGGATGACGTCTATATAGACGGGTGGATGACGTCTATATAGACGGGTGGATGACGTCTATATAGACGGGGGTGGTGGATGACGTCTATATAGACGGGGGTCTATATAGACGTGACGTCTATATAGACGGGTGGATGACGTCTATATAGGGGTGGATGACGTCTATATAGAGGGACGGGTGGATGACGTCTATATAGATGACTGGTGGATGACGTCTATATAGACGGGGTGGATGGTCGAGTCGACGGATGACGTCTATATAGATGGAGACTATATAGACGGGTGGTGATGACGTCTATATAGACGGGTGGATGACGTCTGATATAGACGGGATGGGATGACGTCTATATAGACGGGTGGATGACGTCTATATATATATAGACGGGATGGATGACGGGTGGATGACGTCTATATAGACGGGTGGATGACGTCTATATAGACGGGTGGATGACGTCTATATAGACGGGTGGATGACGATCGATATATGACGGGTGGATGACGTCTATATAGACGGGTGGATGACGTCTATATAGACGGGTGGATGACGTCTATATAGACGGGTGGATGACGTCTATATAGACGGGTGGATGACGTCTATATAGACGGGTGGATGACGTCTATATAGACGGGTGGATGACGTCTATATAGACGGGTGGATGACGTCTATATAGACGGGTGGATGACGTCTATATAGACGGGTGGATGACGTCTATATAGACGGGTGGATGACGTCTATATAGACGGGTGGATGACGTCTATATAGACAGGTGGATGACGTCTATATAGACGGGTGGATGACGTCTATATATAGACGGGTGATGACGTCTATATAGACGGGGTGGATGGATACGTCTATATAGACGGGTGGATGACGTCTATATATGGACGGGTGGATGACGTCTATATAGACGGGTGGATGACGTCTATATGACAGGTGGATGACGTCTATATAGACGGGTGGATGACGTCTATATAGACGGGTGACGTCTATATAGACGGGTGACGTCTATAGACGAGGTGACATGACGTCTAATAGACGGGTGGATGACGTCTATATAGACGGTGGATGGTATATGACGGGGATAAGACGTCTATATAGACAGGTGGATGACGTCTATATAGACAGGTGGATGACGTCTATATAGACAGGTGGGGTTCTGGGGGGTAGATAATTTCTCAACAGCTTCGCTCCTTGATGCTGAATGTCTTTGTTCCTCCAGAGGTGGTTTCAGAAGAAGCTGTGGTGGAGCAGATGTGCCCCCGCTTCCCTGAGCCGGTTCCCCTCAAACATCCCATCTCCTCGCTGAGGGTGGCCCTGAAGAAGGTCCTGCTGCTCAGTCTCTTCTCAGGTTAGAACACCTGTCCAGGTAGATTACAGGTGAGGTTTCAGCTGCGTTTCCCCCCACAGGTAGACGTTATCATGAGGTCCAGCATCAACACCACCGTGAGACCGGCCATATCAGCTGTTGTGGTTTTAAACAACTCTGTTCTCTGGAACGGACACTTTGGCAAGAAGAACATCAGTGATCCATCCTCAGAGGCACCTGATGAGTACACGGTGTACAGGTGAGTAGGAACAGCTCCAGGTGCTCACCTGGACCCTTCTCCAACCTTACTGAGTTAAACATTCATCAGGTTTAGGTGTTCTCTGAAGCTCATGGAGGTCAGATGGAGGTAGTTTGATGGAGTTTTAATCATACCCAGAATTCCTACTGGCTCATGCAGGAGTTGAACCCAGGACCCTCCAGGACCCCACAAAAGGTTGGGTCTGTATTAAAGTTTATCCATCTATCTATCTTTGTAACTCCAAATTGAGATTCTTTTTATTACAAAAATGTGCTTTTCCACCAAAAAAGGGTTGAGATTCAGTTGGACTTTTACAACAGTTTTTGATTTAAAGTTGCAGTGAGATGAAACTCAGGTTTTCAAATTAAAGTCCTCAGCTTCACAGATGTCTGTTCTTCTAGGAACTTGTTAAGTTCTCGTTAACGCTTTAATGACTTTGACATTCAGTGCATTTACATGGGAAGTTTAATTCCTCTTTAATTCAGAATTAAAGTTAAATCTGAATAAAAGTTACCATGTAAACACTTAAATCCATATGAAAATGTCAATTCCGAATTAAACTTAATTCCGAAGTAAGTTCTGGTTTATTCCCATTTTAATTCTGAATTAAATAATTCCGCGGTCATGTTTACACTCATTCCTGTTTAAATTAATTCCCGTCTTTCTGCGCATGCTCGTTCTCTTGCCCGTCTGTCGCGATGACGCTTATATTCCGCGCTGGGCTTGTTTTCAAAACAAAGTTTCAAGATGGCAGCACGCAGTAAACGGTGTTCAAGAGCAGAGACGATTTATTTAATAAATAGCTTGGAGGAACTGGAAATAATTAAAAGAACAGATGGCAGGAAACATAAAAATTGTGAGCTTTTCAAAGTTGTAGCGGCCAGGTTAAATGAAGGAGGTTTCACAGATAGAGACGCCACCCAGGTCAAAAATAAGTGGAATGTTGTTGCTAACCAGTTAGCTAAGTTTGTTTTCTTCCAGTAGACGTAAAGACGCCCGCCCCCCCCATCCAATCAAAACCCTTCCCAACCCCCAGACCTAAAGCGGAGTTGGATAAAGCCGAACAAACGTGCTTTCCATGTAAACCTTAATTCGGAATTACTATTTCCATGTTGAATCCTGCGTGTGCGCGTGTGTGCGTGTGTGTGCGTGTGTGTGTGTGCGCGTGTGTGTGTGTGCGTGCATGTGTGTGTGTGTCTGCATGTGTGTCTGCATGTGTGTGTGCGTGTGTGTGTGTGTGTGTGTGCGTGTGCGTGTGTGTGTCTGCATGTGTGTGTGCATGTGTGCGTGTGCATGTGCATGTCTGTTTCCAGGATCGCCAGCCTCTCTAAGATCTTCCCCACACTGATGCTCTATAAACTGTGGGAGGGGGGAGCGGTGGGGTCTCTGGATGACCCTCTGGAGAAGTATACAGGGAACTTCACCATTAAGAACCCACTGGGGGGGGCTGGGAGCTCCGCCCCTTCAGTCAGAACGCTGGGCAGCCGCTTACCTGAAGTCAGCCTACGCAGGCTGGCCAGCCAGCTCTCAGGTAAATGACACCTGGTCAGAGGAACATCCCCCATCAGGTAGACAGATGTGCTCAACCCTGTAAAGACTGCAGTGTTGGTGCCATATATACTCACACAAGTTATCATTTGGGGTTTTTCATCATTTGAATATGTTTCATTATAAATGGAGCTGAAACAATCTTCCATTCTCTATATCACCATTTACAAACCACCACAGAATTGTTTTATTGATGATTTTACTGAACTACTTTCAGTTGTGATCACTGACTTTGACTGTTTGGTCATAACAGGGGACTTGAATGTTTATGTAGATGTAACCATGACAACCAAGAAGAAGAGAAGAACTCACTGCTGTCCTTGAAATGTTTGGTCTAACTCAGCATGTGACTAACCCCCCCCCCCCCCCCCCCCCCCCCCCCCCCCCCCCCCCCCCCCCCCCCCCCCCCACACACACACACACACACAACAGGGGGCTCACTTTAGATCGCTTATCTCAAAGGGTGTTGCTATTTCAAACGTGGATGTCATCAATGTTGCTTTATCTGATCATTTTTGTGTTTTCTTTGACCTGTTTCACCCAAACTAGCAGTTGGGTCTGTGGTTGTTCAGAGAAGACTCATCAATGACAGCACAGGGACACAGTTTATGGAAATGATTGGGTTTGGAAATACCCCAGGCTCTAATGTTGATGATCTGTTGAACTCTGACACATCAACTGTTTTAAAGGTTTTAGATGCCATTGCTCCTGTCAAGGTTAGAACGGTTAAAAGTAGATAAAAGGAGATCTGAACGGAAATGGAGCCAGTCAAAGCTCCAGATCCATTATGAGATTTACAAAGAAAAGTTGTGTTTGTTCAACCAAACATTGTGTAGAACAAGAACTACTGCAGTAACCCCAACCCTCTCATGAATGAGCTCCATGTTGAGACGGGAACCGGTCCAAGTATCCAAGTACCAGTGGAGACAAACACAGCATCATCTGGACCCTCCTGTGAACCCACTGAAACTACAGAACATGGAGTCACAGTCTCCACTGATAGAGCTGATCAGCTCTGAGCTCCCTAAACAAAAAAAAAGAAGGATTAACAGATCCTGATTTAGAGCAGATTTAGACCTGAACACACCAGGAAGGGTTAGGGATTATTCCAGAAACCAGAAATATCCAAGAAAGCTCATCCAAGTCAAGGATATAAAGGAGTCCATGTCAACGCAGCAGGTTATCCAGGTTAGACGTCGTCCCGGCGTTGACCTCCACCCGTCCACATAGACGTCGTCCCGGCGTCGACCTCCACCCGTCCACATAGACGTCGTCCCGGCGTCGACCTCCACCCGTCCACATAGACGTCGTCCCGGCGTCGACCTCCACCTGTCTATATAGACGTCGTCCCGGCGTTGACCTCCACCCGTCCACGTAGACGTCGTCCCGGCGTCGACCTCCACCTGTCTATATAGACGTCGTCCCGGCGTTGACCTCCACCCGTCCACGTAGACGTCGTCCCGGCGTCGACCTCCACCTGTCTATATAGATGTCATCCCAGCGTTGACCTCCACCCGTCTATATAGACGTCATCCCAGCGTTGACCTCCACCCGTCTATATAGACGTCATCCCAGCGTCGACCTCCACCCGTCTATATAGACGTCATCCCAGCGTCGACCTCCACCCGTCTATATAGACGTCGTCCCAGCGTCGACCTCCACCCGTCTATATAGACGTCATCCCAGCGTCGACCTCCACCCGTCTATATAGACGTCATCCCAGCGTCGACCTCCACCCGTCTATATAGACGTCGTCCCAGCGTCGACCTCCACCCGTCTATATAGACGTCGTCCCAGCGTTGACCTCCACCCGTCTATATAGACGTCGTCCCAGCGTTGACCTCCACCTGTCTATATAGACGTCATCCCAGCGTTGACCTCCTCCCGTCCACATAGACGTCGTCCCGCGTCGACCCCCACCTGTCCACGTAGACGTCGTCCCGGCGTCGACCTCCACCCGTCCACATAGACGTCGTCCCGGCGTCGACCTCCACCTGAGTGGAGGGAGTGACAGGACTAGAATACACGGCCAAACAAACGAGAGGCAGGTGCAAACAATCAGGATGACAAGGATGAAGAAAAGCTGAACATCATGAGGAGATGACAGGTCTTCAAAGTAAAACAGGAAACAGAGCAGACGAGAGACCGGGAGTGATGCTAACTTGACACAAAAACCCAAGGAAAAACCAAAAGTGACCAAACCAAGACAGATATTTGCTCGGGGGTCATGATCTGGGTCTTTGTAAAGCACCTAGAGACAATTTGTATTAAAATAAATGCTATTCAAATAAAACTGAGTTGAACTGAATTTATGTGTTATCCAGGTTTAAGTCTGACTCAGGTTTGTGTTCCAGGATTACCCAGAAGGCTGCGCTCCACCAACCTCCTCTGGAGCGGAGACACGCAAGCAGCTCTGGAGTTGTTGCGGGATGATGTGCTGGTGGCAGATCCAGGCACCAAGTAAGTTCTGTTTTCTTCTGGTCTCCTGGTTCTGGTTAAATCTATGGTCACAAACCCACAGACTCTGAGAAATGTTCCTCCATAGTTCCACCAAGATCACCTTCACAGGTGAACGGGTGCTCTGTTGCAGACTTATGTAGCCTTCCTCTGAATCCTGAACCTGGATCTGAACCTGGATCTGAACCTGGATCTGAACCTGGATCTGAACCAGTCTCAGCAGTCTCTCAGTAGAATTAACAGCAGATTACCCAGCTGCCCTGGTGGCGCCGTGGTCAGAGGCTACAGTTACACCTGCAGCCGTCGCAGGTGTAACCTTGTGCTGCATGTCTTCTCTCTGCTCCGACAAAAAAATAAACAAAACATAACATATTGGCCCGAATATAGAACAATATCTTATTATAGAAGTCATATTCTCAATAATAAAGGTTGTCTTATAGGTCTAGACTTTTATTGTAGTTACACATCTGTGGTGCGAGTTGAAATTGAGACTTTAAAAACTTGTGGCTCATATCCTGATTTTATTGATAGATTAATCTGATCTAATATTGACATACCAATAAAAGAGAAAACATTTAGAGTAGTGGAGTTGGGACGGGGTCCAGTAGACACCTGGATGGTTCATCTCTACTGGTGGTTGAGGTCAGCTCAGAGAGGTCTACAGGAACCAGTCCAGAGTCAGGTCAGGACCAGGACCAGTCCAGAGTCAGGACCAGTCCAGAGTCAGGTCAGAACCAGGACCAGTCCAGAGTCAGGTCAGGACCAGGACCAGTCCAGAGTCAGGACCAGGACCAGTCCAGAGTCAGGTCAGGACCAGGACAGAGTCAGGTCAGGACCAGGACCAGGACCAGTCCAGAGTCAGGTCAGGACCAGGACCAGTCTAGAGTCAGGACCAGTCCAGAGTCAGGTCAGGACCAGGACCAGTCCAGAGTCAGGTCTGGACCAGTCCAGAGTCAGGTCAGGACCAGGACCAGGACCAGTCTAGAGTCAGGTCAGGACCAGGACCAGTCAAGAGTCAGGTCAGGACCACGACCAGTCAAGAGTCCGGACCAGGACCAGGACCAGTCCAGAGTCAGGTCAGGACCAGGACCAGTCTAGAGTCAGGTCAGGACCAGTCCAGAGTCAGGTCAGGACCAGAACCAGGACCAGTCTAGAGTCAGGTCAGGACCAGGACCAGTCAAGAGTCAGGACCAGGACCAGTCCAGAGTCAGGTCAGGACCAGAGGAGGTTCCTGAAGCTGGAGAAACATCCACAGCTGTTGGTGGTTGGTCTTGGTTGATTTTTTTCTCTGATTCTGATGATTTTAAAGTCTTCAGTACTGAGAGCTGCAGGAATGAACGGATCAACAGAGCTCAGACTAACTGCAGCCTCTAGTGGTCAGTAGACGAACAGCAGCCTTTAGCAGCTGGTAGAGTAAGGGTGAATTCCAATTCCTCTCTTAACCCTCAATCTTAACCCTCTAAAGTAAGTGTCAGGGTTATCTAGTGACTTAGAAATGGGACGCCCCCCGAGTGCAGTTACGTCTTCAGACTGAAATGTATCAGAGCCGTGTTGTCTCTGTATTTCCTGAAGTGACACAGGGATGACATTGAAAAGAGCGCTGTATATTCTCTAAATAATATTAGCAAATAACACAATAGAGGATACATTATTCAGTCCTCCGTCGCTACACAACAAGGTATACAAGTAACGTGAAGCCGACCCGACGGGACCGGGACCGGCCGGGACCCGCCGGCCGGGACCACCGGTCCGGCAACAAACATCGTAAAGTAAAAAAATAAATGTTACGCAACAACGATGTTAATCCATGAAAAAAGTCTCAAAGACAATAAGATGGTTTCGTAACATTTATATCTTTAAAAACTACGAAGATACTTACATTTGTAGCTAGCTTTTTCTGTCGCCATCCTTTTTGAGGATGTCTTGGCTAAATTACCCAGTGCCTTCTGGGTAGCCCTTACTTCCAAGGGTGGTGTCGGAAAATCTCAATTCTGAGGGTGATACAGCCCTTAATGTCATGTCTGCAGCTACTAGAAGAGGACCAAAGTGCAGGAGATCTCAAGGAAGCCAGGTTTATTACAAAAAAACACAAATGTCCAGAATAATCCAAAAACACAAAAATAGCAAAACTCAAAACACCAAAAGTCAAAATGCAAAACACAACTAATAATAATCCAAAAGGACGAGAGGGAAACATAAAGGACTGCAAACACATACTCACGACAATGGACCCACAGAGAACTGGGAAAATGACAGGACTTAAATACACAGAGGAACAAACGAGAGGCAGGTGCAGGGAATCAGTGGTGACGAGGGGAAGGAAGCAAAGCAGAAAACAATAGAGACAAGACAGACCTTCAAAGTAAAACAGGAACCACTAAAGACAGGGAGAGACGCCAACATGACAGACACACACAGGGCTGCCATGGCGACCCAGGCCATAACACTTAAACTCCCTCAATTTGACTTCCTAAGAATCGAGACAGCACTGGCACTTAGCGGGAGCGAACATTTTTGAGATTGAGGGTTAAGGGAGGAACTGGAATTCACCCTAACTGCAGTGATGAACAGAAAACCAGGATTATTTTTGTTTACTTCTATTAATGATGAATAATAAGTAGGGCTGTTCAAAATAATGTGTTTATTATTGCGTTAACTCATTAATTTATTAACGCCGACATTTATTTTATCGTGCATTAACGCATGTTGCTCACATGCTTTTATTTTGAAAAGTCTGTTTCTGGCTGCTGCACAACCAGAAGAGAATTGACAGAAAAACATGCAGTAAAGCTAAAAAAGACACGTAGAGCAGTAACATTACAGAACTTTAACATGAACATTTTCATTTTAAAGTTCTCCCAGACGGAGGATTCAAAGGAAATAAGGTTATTTGTAACAACTGACAAGTTGAACTCCCCGTTAAAAGTTTCTGCTGTTACCTCAGAAATTACCTATTTTAATGTTCTGATTGTGTCTCAGGATTTTGTTGGTAAACTTTTTTTTATTTTTCCTAAAAACAGGATGACACATGATTTACACATCAGAGGTTTACACTAAATATGTGTTACTGACAAGTGCTGATGTTAAAAGTGTTTGAACAACAAATGTTATGGCACTTTAGTTCATATGGCAGCAGAACATTTAAATAAAAGTGACCTTTACTCTACTTTTGAATTCATTATTTGATTTTGTGTAAACAATGTGATTAATCAGGGAACTCATATACATATATATATAGATATATATATATATATATATATATATATATATACATATAATATATATATATATATATATATACAGTCATGGAAAAAATTATTAGACCACCATTTTTTCTTCACTTTCTTGTTCATTTTAATACCTGGTACCACTAAACGTCATCATGTGACTAAAACAGACAGAAAAGAAAACACTGAATGCATAAAAGCAGTGTTTTTGGCAGTACAACGCCATAGCTATTGATGTAAAAACTTAAGTGATTTAGGTTATAATCAAGAAAACCATGGAAAATGGGTAAGATATCAGCTCTTAAATAAAACTCTTATGAGCAATCTTTGTGGTTATCGTTATGTTTGTCCAAACAAATGTACCTTTAGTTGTACCAGGCATTAAAATGAACAAGAAACTGAAGAAAACAAGGGTGGTCTAATAATATTTTCCATGACTGTATATATATGTATATATATATATATATATCTATATATATATATATAGATATATATATATATATATATATATATATATATATATATATATATATATATATCTATATATATATATATATATATTGTGTGTGTTTGTGTGTGTGTGTGTATGTATGTATGTATGTGTGTATGTGTATATATATATATATATATATATATATGTATAATCATGTCAAGGATGTAAAATCTGTCTTTGGAGACCTAAAGTGTCTTTCTACCAGACTGTAAATATGTTTATTTCTGCTGTTAAATTGGATATTTTAACATGGAGGTCTATGGAGATTTGAGTTCTCTAGCGGTTGGTAGAGAAACTGCAGCCTCTAGTGGTCAGTAGAGGAACTGCAGCCTCTAGTGGTCAGTAGAGGAACTGCAGCCTCTAGTGGTCGGTAGAGGAACTGCAGCCTCTAGTGGTCGGTAGAGTAACCGCAGCCTCCAGCGGTCGGTAGAGGAACCGCAGCCTCTAGTGGTCGGTAGAGTAACCGCAGCCTCCAGCGGTCGGTAGAGGAACCGCAGCCTCTAGTGGTCAGTAGAGGAACTGCAGCCTCTAGTGGTCGGTAGAGTAACTTCAGCCTCTAGTGGTCGGTAGAGGAACTGCAGGGTGACATTCTTCCTCCCTTTCAGGTGCCATTACAGTAACGTGGCCTTCTCCTTGCTGGCAGACATCTTGGCCCGGTCTGTGGCTGGTTCTGACTTTGAGAACTGGGTTTCTGACAACATTCTGGACCCTCTCAGGATGCAGACCACCAGCTTCGACCTCACTCCAGTGGCTCAGAGGGAGATGGCAGTGGGGGTGTACAGGAACGGGCAGCCAGCCCCGCTGTATGACCTGGGTTGGTACCGACCCGCGGGTCAGATGTTCTCCACAGCAGCCGACATGGCCAGACTCATGATGGTTCTTCTTGGGGCAGATGGTGGGCGGTTCCTGCGTCTGGACACCCTGAACACCCTGCTTTCCCCTGTGGCCCGGTGTCAGACTGGTTACTTCGCTGGTGCCACCGGGACGCCGTGGGAGATCAACGAGCAGTTGGGTTACAACGTGGTGAGGAAGGACGGGGAGCTGGACGGGTTCGCTGCCAGCCTGTCCCTGGTCCCACGTCTCAAACTGGGTCTGGTTGTCCTGATGGCCGGGGTCCGTCCCACAGACGAGGACCTGGTGGGCCGGGTCTACGGCTACCTGATCCCTGCGGTGGAGAATGCTTTCAGGGATGCCCAACAAATGCTCAGACCCCCACCTGACCCGGCTCCATACACGGGCTTCTTCACCTATAAGAACATGACTTTCTACCAGATTAGGACGGACTCGGGGGGAGTTCTAGTCATGCAGCAGATTGGACCGCAGCTGGACACTGCCGTTCCCTCTGAATACAGAACTATCCAGTTGGGTTTCCTACAGGACCGGGTCTTCAGGGTGGTGTTCAAGAGCCCCTACCCCTGCAGTCTGAAACTGAAGGGGGCCTCTGCCCCCCTGGAGGCTCAGGACAGACAGCTGTTCAACTTCTACCCTTTCAACCAGAGAGGGGTGTCTCCAGGGTTCGACTCCCCAGGACTGAACACCTACGGGGTGATGAGGATGGCTGGCAGACCCTACTTCACCTCCTGAACCTCAGAGTTCAGCTCGTCTGTTCTCTGCAAACTGGATATTACTGTATAATTACTGGATATTACGATACAACTACTGGATATTACTGTATAATTACTGGATATTACTGTATAATTACTGGATATTACTGTATAATTACTGGATATTACGGTACAACAACAGGATATTACGGTACAACTACTGGATGTTACTGTATAATTACTGGATATTACTGTATAACTACTGGATATTACGGTACAACTACTGGATATTACTGTATAATTACTGGATATTACGGTACAACTACTGGATATTACTGTATAATTACTGGATATTACTGTATAACTACTGGATATTACGGTACAACTACTGGATATTACTGTATAATTACTGGATATTACTGTATAATTACTGGATATTACGGTACAACTACTGGATGTTACTGTATAATTACTGGATATTACTGTATAACTACTGGATATTATGGTACAACTACTGGATATTACTGTATAATTACTGGATATTACGGTACAACTACTGGATATTATGGTACAACTACTGGATATTACTGTATAATTACTGGATATTACTGTATAATTACTGGATATTACGGTACAACTACTGGATGTTACTGTATAATTACTGGATATTACTGTATAACTACTGGATATTACGGTACAACTACTGGATATTACTGTATAATTACTGGATATTACGGTACAACTACTGGATATTATGGTACAACTACTGGATATTACTGTATAATTACTGGATATTACGGTACAACTACTGGATATTATGGTACAACTACTGGATATTACTGTATAATTACTGGATATTACTGTATAATTACTGGATATTACGGTACAACAACAGGATATTACGGTACAACAACAGGATATTACGGTACAACTACTGGACATTACGGTACAACTACTGGACATTACTGTATAATTACTGGACATTACGGTATAACTACTGGACATTACGGTATAACTACTGGACATTACGGTATAATTACTGGATATTACGGTATAATTACTGGATATTACTGTATAATTACTGGATATTACGGTACAACTTGTTAAAAATAAAATATCTGAGTGCTGTTTAATTGTTAAAGCTAAAACTTGACATGAGGAAATGCTGTTTCCTTTTATGACCGTGAGTTCCTCAGCTTGGGTTTATGACTTGGATTGCTGTGACATCCTCCCCGACCCCCCACCAGCAGTTTGCGACCAGGGGTCTGTGACAGGATAGATAAACATTTGAGGGACATCTCACAACCACATGTGTCTGGACATGCTGTTGGTCATCTGAACTCAGAGACAAAGGGCCATAAAACTCGGGAGTACGAGAGGATACGCCTTCATCTGTGACTATAAGAACTCAGGACATTTTGAGATCGGGGTGCATTTCCTGGCATCTTTTCGTGGTGTCAAGAGTTGTACCATCAGCCGATTAAAATATTCTGCATGGCATAATAATTCTTTGTATTCATGATTGTATTAAACTCTTTGATTGACCTTTGTTTCTAGTCTTGTCATTAGGCACCAGATAAAAAGAACATGGAGAGAAACAACTACTGGATATTACAGTACAACTACTGGATATTACAGTACAACTACTGGATATTACTGTATAAATACTGGATATTAAGGTATAATTACTGGATATTACTGTATAATTACTGGATATTACAGTACAACTACTGGATATTACGGTATAATTACTGAATATTACTGTATAATTACTGGATATTACGGTATAATTACTGGATATTACAGGATAATTACTTGATATTACCGTATAACTACTGGATATTACTGTATAATTACTGGATATGACTGTATAACCACTGGATATTACGGTATAATTACTGGATATTATTGTATAACTACTAGATATTACGGTATAATTACTGGATATTACGGTATAACTACTGGATATTACGGTGTAATTACTGGATATTACAGTACAACTACTAGATATTACGGTACAATTACTGGATATTACTGTATAACTACTGGATATTACGGTACAATTACTGGATATTATGGTATAATTACTGGATATTACGGTATAATTACTGGATATTACTGTATTATTACTGGATGTTACGGGATAATTACTGGATCAAGAATCAAGAATCAAGAATCAAGAACTTTTATTTGCCATTTGTACATGTACATTCAGTCCAGGCACATTGGAATTCTTTTTGCGAAGTTCTCCGACATACAGTTTTTTAAAAAAGAAGGAAAGAAATAGATACGGGAAAAAAGAAAGGAAAAAACTTAAGTATAATATATAAATATCCTACGATATTACGGTAGAACTACTGGATATCATGGTATAATTACTGGATATTACTGTATAATTACTGGATATTAACGGATAATTACTGAATAATACTGGATAATTGCTGGATATTACTGTATAATTATTGGACTTTGGTGTCCAGTCTGTTTTTATGGAAAACCATCTCAGCTAGTATTTGTTGAGAGTGGATCTTAGAACTCAAATGAATTTAAGAATTTTTTTTTCGCTGTATTAATATTTATTGAAGAAAAAGGAAGCTAAAAAGGCAAACAATTATGTGGGTTAGGGTTACTAACTACTACTCACTACTAAACACCCTCTTGATTCAACATTAGCAGGAATCCTGGACAACTTTATCAGTTCTTCTTACAAGGTTGTTAATGTTTGTCTGAAGCCCAAACCCTGACCTGTCTATGAGGTGCTTAGTTAGGTTCATTGAGGGTTTAAAAGGCCATAACCACTGATAGACTGCAGTGGCGTTCACAGGACACTAGAGGGCATCATGTGGACTGACGGCAGGTTTCCAGGTGATCAGAGAGCTTCAGCAAGTCCCACAAACAAATATTTGGTCCAAAGATGGACACAGACTAATCATCACATGTTTGATCTAATGGGTAAGTCATGCTAGGGTCATCTACCCTCCAACCCCCATTTGACAGGACTAAAAACTTAATTTTAATTCACACAAATTCAACAGATCAAATGATCAATCAATGAAAAACTTTTTTTTTTTAATAGCACTTTAAAAAAACAGAGGAGGTCAAAGTTCCTGACATTTAAAACAAGAAAAATAACAGCAGACTTAAAAACTATAAAATGAAAATGGTAAATAATTAACAACAATAAAAATAAAATACAGATCAGTAGGGATGTCCCGATCCCGATCGCGATCGGTGATTGGCCTTCGATCTTAAAAATTTAAGGTGGATCGGATCGGCCGATCAACATTATTATAATTTATATTTAAAAAAAAAAAAAAAAAAAAAAAAAAAAATTCCAATGTGCCTGGACTGAATGTACATGTACAAATGGCAAATAAAAGTTCTTGATTCTTGATTCTATAACACGCCGATCTTTTTTTCATTATTTTTTTCCTCAAAAAGTGATCCTGATTAACACAAATTAATAAAGTAATCATATTACACAAACAATATTTTTTAAACTATATACATTTAATAATTTGCACTGAAATGAGGTTTCCCAGCAGCGCTGTCTTGTATCCACCTTAAAAGTTTCAAGACCGGCGGCGTGAGGCTAAACTTTAGCAAAAATATCAGCAGTGTGGCAGCGCTATAAAATTACAAAGACCGACGCTTCGACTGAGACTTGAAACGTGTGGAAGGCTGATATATCATGATGGGGAAGTAAGAAGAGAGTTTACGACACCACCAATTTAATCAGACACTTAAAAAAGCATGCAGCACCGATCATGCAGCCTTCTGTCAGGTGCCGTGGTGCCGACGGCTGCAGCTTCAGAGCTGCTGCCGTCGGCACCAGCTGCTGCAGCAAACGCTCTGTGAAACTTTTAAAAGAAAGAAACTCCCGAAAGACTCGTGGAAATACAGAAAAATCACCGAGCTAATCGAGGAATGTATTACTGAGGACGACCAGCCCATTTACAAGGCATTTAACCGGCTCATTAATTACCTCGAGCCTCGTTCCCGTCATTACATGAACAACAAAGGACACAAAGGTGCGCGAACATGTGCAGCGGGTCTTGAAATAAGTGAAGTTAATATTTTATGTTATTTTTATTCTGATGTGATTTCATTGATTGCAAAGACTTCTGCTAGTGTTTTCATTGCCTTAAACTGCTAGCCAAGTTCACCTGCTGCTATTTAAATGGAAGTGTTTTGTTCTTTGGTACTGAGACTGTTGAACAGTCACTGTTAAAAAAGAAGAGTGTTTAAATAAGTTATTGTTTATTTTATGAGATGATAAAAGCTATTAATCTCAGCTTGGATTCAGGCCTATTTATTAATGTACACAGGAAATAAAATGCACAGGAAATTAAACTCTGTTTGCCCACTCAAAAAAAGTGAAATCGGATCGGAAAAAATCGGAAATCGGCCGATCATCAAAATTAAAAGATCGGAATCGGATCGGGACCCAGAAAACGTGATCGGGACGTCCCTACAGATCAGTAATTTTACACAAACCAAGCAGAAATGAGTTATAAACTTTAGGCGCTCCAGCTGGAGATGAAGGAGGGAATGATGTCTGTGGCACTGATGTAGGTCTACATGGCTTTTGTTTCTGCCTCTGAGTACAGAGTACTGAGTACCCTCCTAAGGGTACTAACCCTTACCCTCAGGAAGTACTAGGAGGTAAGGGTTAGTACTCTCCTAAGGGTACTAACCCTTACCCTCAGGAGGTAGTAGGAGGTAAGGGTTAGTACTCTCCTAAGGGTACTAACCCTAACCCTCAGGAGGTACTAGGAGGTTAGGGTTAGTACTCTCCTAAGGGTACTAACCCTTACCCTCAGGAGGTACTAGGAGGTAAGGGTTAGTACTCTCCTAAGGGTACTAACCCTAACCCTCAGGAGGTACTAGGAGGTTAGGGTTAGTACTCTCCTAAGGGTACTAACCCTTACCCTCAGGAGGTACTAGGAGGTTAGGGTTAGTACTCTCCTAAGGGTACTAACCCTTACCCTCAGGAGGTACTAGGAGGTAAGGGTTAGTACTCTCCTAAGGGTACTAACCCTAACCCTCAGGAGGTACTAGGAGGTTAGGGTTAGTACTCTCCTAAGGGTACTAACCCTTACCCTCAGGAGGTACTAGGAGGTTAGGGTTAGTACTCTCCTAAGGGTACTAACCCTAACCCTCAGGAGGTACTAGGAGGTTAGGGTTAGTACTCTCCTAAGGGTACTAACCCTAACCCTCAGGAGGTACTAGGAGGTTAGGGTTAGTACTCTCCTAAGGGTACTAACCCTTACCCTCAGGAGGTACCAGGAGGTTAGGGTTAGTACTCTCCTAAGGGTACTAACCCTTACCCTCAGGAGGTACTAGGAGGTAGGGTTAGTACTCTCCTAAGGGTACTAACCCTTACCCTCAGGAGGTACTAGGAGGTAAGGGTTAGTACTCTCCTAAGGGTACTAACCCTTACCCTCAGGAGGTAGTAGGAGGTAAGGGTTAGTACTCTCCTAAGGGTACTAACCCTAACCCTCAGGAGGTACTAGGAGGTTAGGGTTAGTACTCTCCTAAGGGTACTAACCCTTACCCTCAGGAGGTACTAGGAGGTAAGGGTTAGTACTCTCCTAAGGGTACTAACCCTAACCCTCAGGAGGTACTAGGAGGTTAGGGTTAGTACTCTCCTAAGGGTACTAACCCTTACCCTCAGGAGGTACTAGGAGGTTAGGGTTAGTACTCTCCTAAGGGTACTAACCCTTACCCTCAGGAGGTACTAGGAGGTAAGGGTTAGTACTCTCCTAAGGGTACTAACCCTAACCCTCAGGAGGTACTAGGAGGTTAGGGTTAGTACTCTCCTAAGGGTACTAACCCTTACCCTCAGGAGGTACTAGGAGGTTAGGGTTAGTACTCTCCTAAGGGTACTAACCCTAACCCTCAGGAGGTACTAGGAGGTTAGGGTTAGTACTCTCCTAAGGGTACTAACCCTTACCCACAGGAGGTACCAGGAGGTAAGGGTTAGTACTCTCCTAAGGGTACTTACCCTTACCCTCAGGAGGTACTAGGAGGTAAGGGTTAGTACTCTCCTAAGGGTACTAACTCTAACCCTCAGGAGGTACTAGGAGGTTAGGGTTAGTACTCTCCTAAGGGTACTAACCCTTACCCTCAGGAGGTACCAGGAGGTAAGGGTTAGTACTCTCCTAAGGGTACTAACCCTAACCCTCAGGAGGTACTAGGAGGTTAGGGTTAGTACTCTCCTAAGGGTACTAACCCTTACCCTCAGGAGGTACCAGGAGGTTAGGGTTAGTACTCTCCTAAGGGTACTAACCCTTACCCTCAGGAGGTACCAGGAGGTTAGGGGTTAACCCTAACCCTAACCCTTTGTCTAATAATACTAATACTGCATACATACTTTAGTAACCTCACCATCATCTCCACATCCATCCATTAACTTCTGCTCATCCAAACTATGGTTGCTGAAGCAGCTTCAGCAGAGGTCCAGACTTGCCTCTCCCCAGTCACCTCCTCCAGCTCCTCAGGGAGGACACGAAACTGTTCCCAGACCAGCCTCGTGACCACAACACCTCTGGAGGCGTCCAGGAGTCATCCTGACCAGATGAACCTCCTCAACTGGCTCCTCTCCATGTGGAGGAGCAGCAGCTCTACTCTGAGTCTCTCCTGATGACTGAACTTCTCCTCCTGTCTGAGGGAGAGTCCAGCCTCCATGGAGGAAACTCATTTCAGCTGCTGGTATCACTGGTCTCCTTCTTCCAGTCTCTACAGTTCATGACCACAGGTGAGGGTTGGAACAAAGATCTACCAGGAGAGTCTCAGCTCTCTGAACCATAACAGACCAGTACAGACCAGTACAGACCAGACCAGTAGAGAACAGACCGGTACAGACCAGTACAGACCAGACCAGTAGAGAACAGACCGGTACTGAGTCACCACCTCCAGTCCATCTGGAGATCTCCTGCTCCTTCCTCCATCACTGGAGAACCAGAACCACAGATACTGGAACTCCTCCACTGGAGCCAGAACCTCACTAACCTGGAGAAGACCTTCTACCCTTTTCAGACTGAGGACCATGGTCTCAGATCTGGAGGTGCTGGTTCTCATCCCTGCTGGGAACCGCTCCAGTGGGAACTGGAGATCTCCACCTGATGGTCCCAACAGGACCAGCTCATCCTCCAACAACAGAAAGTTCATCATCACATGGTTCTGGAGGAGTTCTGGTCCACACTTTACTTTATGTTCCTTCAGTTCATCTGAACCCCATATCATGACTCCTCCGCCATCATGCTCGTCAGTGGGTCTGAGGTGTTCTTAACCTTCTGCAGACTGCTGTGCAGCCACAGCTGCTTCTCTAAGTCCACAGCTGATCTTTTTCTTTCCTGGCATTGTGTTAACCGACCCCTGACAGCTCCAGACCTGCAAACATCTGCTGGTCTGGATGGTTTCTACGGTTGAAGGAGCTCATCACAGCTGGACGAGTGTCTGTCGTCTCATTTGTTTCTTTCCTGACCAGCGTTAGATGATACCTGAACGTGTCCCAGCTACAGCACGCTCTTTCAGCTGCTATTTTTAGGTGTTTTCCACTCAAACTTTCATTTTCTGTCTGTGTTAACGAGCTGCCGTCGTTAAGAGCATCTCTAATGTTTTTGGTTGAACTGCTCTTTAATGGCGTGTCGGTGTTGATGGAAAGAACGTTTCCTGAACATCTGTTCTGCGTAAAGTCGCAGCAGCAGGGGGAAGTCCGCCGACCTGCTCTGACATTCAACAGGTGTCAGCCGCCGCTCTCAAAGGTCATCTGGGCCTCAGAGCGCCACGGCGCCGCCACGGAGCCGCGCCGCGCCGCGGCGGACGTCCGCTGCCGCAGCCGCTGCCTTTATTATCAGCCTTATTAGGTAAACTGAGCTTCACCGCACGGTTCTGAAGGAAACCAGACGTTTGACAAACATCACAACGCTCAAAAACACGGACAAACTCAGAAAAACAAGCAGAGCTGAGTTGCTTTATTAGCCCGGCGCTCGCGCAGCAGCTTTCCCAGCGACTGTTTTCAGGTTTCAATATGCAAATTTCTCTTTTTACCAAATTGTCACCTTTAAACCCAAAATTCCTTCAAACACTGACTCACATCCGCAGCTCTCTGCTCGAATCAAACGCATCACTGAAACCGCCGTGTTCCAACAAGCAGCTCACCTGTGCTGCTAACACAGCGCCAACAGGGAAAGACATCAGCAGCTGCTGCACATCAGCGTCTCATAAAAGCATCAAACACATTTCTGAAGATGTTCTTTAACATCTCATTCATGACTGAAACTGATGTTGGAATATTTTACTTGAACGTCGTCTCCTGCAGGTTTTAACAAAAATAAAAATAAACCAGGACATCTGAAGCTCCTCCCTCTGCCTCCAGACCACAAAGAGCTGCAGCTGATGCTGATCATCAGTTATTGATGAACCGATCATCAGTTACAGATGAACCGATCAGTAGTTACTGATGAACCGATCAGTAGTTACTGATGAACCGATCATCAGTTATTGATGAACCGATCATCAGTTACAGATGGATCGATCATCAGTTATTGATGAACCGATCATCAGTTACAGATGAACCGATCATCAGTTATTGATGAACGGATCATCAGTTACAGATGAACCGATGAGTAGTTACTGATGGACCGATCATCAGTTATTCCAAAATTCAAAAAAAAAAAACTTTATTAATCCCACAAGGGGGAAATTCAAGTTTCAGTACACCAGTCTGGTGTACTAGAGGAGCTGCTAGTGTCCAGCGCTCCTTTTCATGCCCGGACCCGTGGTCCGAGTGCTAACTCCAGGTAACAGCCGTTAGCATCCGTTAAAACAGTTAACAGCCGTTAAAACAGTTAACAGCCGTTAAACCAGTTAACAGCCGTTAGAACCAGTATATCTCCATAATGATGACCAGTGAGATATCTCCAGGTCAGAGGAGGAAACACCGATGAACCAGACCGTCTCCTCTGGGAAGACTGAGCTCCTTCAGTCCAGCGAGCGACGGAGCCGACCGTCCCAGAGCCCGGTTCATCACGCGGACCGGACCAGGCCGTTGTCGTCTCCCCCGGCGGTGCTGGGCCCCACCAGGTCACCAGACGGCCCCTGCCAGGTCAGCTGACCCAGCCGGCGTGTAGACTGCTGGACGGGGGCAGCATGCCGCCGCTGCTACGTCGGGGGCTCCCGTCCCGGCTCCGCGACGCTGCAGCCCGGATCCAGTGGCGGTGGTTGCCGCGGGTAACAGTTCAGGGCTACTTAGCTTAGCTTTCCCGAACCGTCCTCCAGCGACACCGTCCATGTCCGCGGCGGCAGGTCTCCACCAGCCGCAAGAGGACCGATCCGCCCCCTGCAGACAGTATGTAGACATCCGACCGCAGATCACCACAAACCGGGCCAAACTGGAGCGTCCAGCGTCCAGCGTCCAGCGTCCAGCGTCCAGCGTCCAGCGTCGCAGGGATAAGTCCCGGAGCAGCAGCGAGAAGCGTCCATGCCAGGCATCATCCAGGCAACGAAATTATTGATGGACCGATCAGCAGTTACAGATTCACCGATCATCAGTTACAGATGAACCGATCATCAGTTATTGATGAACTGATCATCAGTTATTGATGAACTGATCATCAGTTATTAATGAACTGATCAGCAGTTATTGGTGAACCAATATTCAGTTATTGATGAACTGATCATCAGTTATTGATGGACCAATCATCAGTTATAGATGAACCGATCATCATCAGTCTGGAGAAGGTTCTAAAACTGTTTCACAACTATCTGGACGTCCACGTTCCTCAGTAGACTGAACCAGTCCATCCATCTGGAAAGGGTCCCGTGGAAACACAACTGAGGTTCACTAAACTGCTCCTGAACAAACCAGCAGCCTTCTGGAACAACGTCCAGGCTGGAGTCCAGAACCGTGTTTGGAGGAAACCAGAAGAAGCAGACCTGGTTTCAGGTCCAAACCTACACCAGAATGGCTGAACCATGAAAGAACCAGAGTCCAGATCTCAGCCTGACAGAGGGACCTTCACAGAGCTCCACATGACTGAAACATCTCACATCCACTGTCAGGCACGGTGGTGACGGTTTGGTGTTGTTGTTGGTTTGTCTGGATCTGATGATCTCTACCATGTTTTTACTCGAAGCACATGAAGAAATAAGAGTGATTGGAAGCTGAAGGGTAAATCATTAGAAAGGTGGTTCTGGGGGAATGTGAGTTTGATGAGCAGTCAAAATAAAGCAGTTAAAAGGTTACTGAAACACACTGCTGGATCAGGATCACATGAGTCGTCTTTGAAATTGTGAATTCAGGACTTTCACTCTTCCTACGCCTTCAGAAATGAAACGAGTGTGGACAGCTGACTAAGCCGTCACATTCATTTCCTCTGAAGGGAATCGTGAATCACTGCTGCCACGATTTCAGATGTGATTCACACTCGTCGTTTACAGTACGCACACACACCCATCAGCAAGTATCGAATCAGAGGTGATGAACGGCGGCCGCTTTCCAGCGTGAGAATCCACAACCAGCAACGCTCAGCTGTTTCATTCATTTCATTCAAGGAACCACGTAGAGTCTAGAGGAACCATGTAGAAACTAGAGGAACGTGTAGAGTCTAGAGGGACGTGTAGAGTCTAGAGGAACGTGTAGAGTCTAGAGGGACGTGTAGAGTCTAGAGGAACGTGTAGAGTCTAGAGGGACGTGTAGAGTCTAGAGGAACCATGTAGAGTCTAGAGGAACATGTAGAGTCTAGAGGGACATGTAGAGTCTAGAGGAACGTGTAGAGTCTAGAGGAACGTGTAGAGTCTAGAGGACCCGTGTAAAGTCTAGAGGAACCATGTAGAGTCTAGAGGAACGTGTAGAGTCTAGAAGTCTAGAGGAATGTGTAGAGTCTAGAGGAACCATGTAGAGTCTAGAGGAATGTGTAGAGTCTAGAGGAACCACGTAGAGTCTAGAGGAACGTGTAGAGTCTAGAGGTACGTGTAGAGTCTAGAGGAATGTGTAGAGTCTAGAGGAACGTGTAGAGGCTAGAGGAACCATGCATAGTCTAGAGGAACGTGTAGAGTCTAGAGGAATGTGTAGAGTCTAGAGGAACCATGTAGAGTCTAGAGGAACATGTAGAGTCTAGAGGGACATGTAGAGTCTAGAGGAACGTGTAGAGTCTAGAGGAACATGTAGAGTCTAGAGGAATGTGTAGAGACTAGAGGAACGTGTAGAGTCTAGAGGAACATGTAGAGTCTAGAGGAACATGTAGAGTCTAGAGGAAACATGTAGAGTCTAGAGGAACCGTGTAGAGTCTAGAGGAACCCTGTAGAGTCTGGAGGAACTGTGTAGAGTCTAGAGGAACGTGTAGAGTCTAGAAGGACGTGTAGAGTCTAGAGGAACGTGTAGAGTCTAGAGGGATGTGTAGAGTCTAGAGGGACGTGTAGAGTCTAGAGGAAGGTGTAGAGTCTAGAGGAACGTGTAGAGTCTAGAGGAACCATGTCGAAACTAGAGGAACATGTAGAGTCTAGAGGAACGTGTAGAGTCTTAAGGAATGTGTAGAGTCTAGAGGAATGTGTAGAGTCTAGAGGAACCATGTAGAGTCTAGAGGGACGTGTAGAGTCTAGAGGAATGTGTAGAGTCTAGAGGAATGTGTAGAGTCCAGAGGAACCCAGTCTAGAGGAACCATGTAGAGTCTAGAGGAACCATGTAGAGTCTAGAGGGATGTGTAGAGTCTAGAGGAACGTGTAGAGTCTAGAGGAACGTGTAGAGTCTAGAGGATCGTGTAGAGTCCAGAGGGACATGTAGAGTCTAGAGGATTGTGTAGAGTCTAGAGGGACGTGTAGAGTCTAGAGGAACCGTGTAGAGTCTAGAGGAACCACGTAGAGTCTAGAGGAACGTCTAGAGTCTAGAGGAATGTCTAGAGTCTAGAAGAACGTGTAGAGTCTAGAAGAACCATGTAGAGTCTAGAGGAACGTGTAGAGTCTAGAGGAACGTGTAGAGTCTAGAGGAACCATGTATAGTCTAGAGGAACGTGTAGAGTCTAGAGGAACGTGTAGTGTCTAGAGGAACCATGTAGAGTCTAGAGGAACTGTGTAGAGTCTAGAGGAACGTGTAGAGTCTAGAGGGATGTGTAGAGTCTAGAGGAACGTGTAGAGTCTAGAGGAATGTGTAGAGTCTAGAGGAACGTGTAGAGTCTAGAGGAACCATGTCAAAACTAGAGGAACATGTAGAGTCTAGAGGAACGTGTAGAGTCTTGAGGAATGTGTAGAGTCTAGAGGAATCATGTAGAGTCTAGAGGGACATGTAGAGTCTAGAGGAATGTGTAGAGTCCAGAGGAACCCTGTAGAGTCTAGAGGAACCATGTAGAGTCTAGAGGAACCATGTAGAGTCTAGAGGGATGTGTAGAGTCTAGAGGAACGTGTAGAGTCTAAAGGAAAGTGTAGAGTCTAGAGGATCGTGTAGAGTCCAGAGGGACGTGTAGAGTCTAGAGGAACCATGTAGAGTCTAGAGGGATGTGTAGAGTCTAGAGGAACGTGTAGAGTCTAAAGGAAAGTGTAGAGTCTAGAGGATTGTGTAGAGTCTAGAGGGACGTGTAGAGTCTAGAGGGACGTGTAGAGTCTAGAGAAACGTGTAAAGTCTAGAGAGATGCGTAGAGTCTAGAGGGACGTGAAGAGTCTAGAGGGACGTGTAGAGTCTAGAGGAACGTGTAGAGTCTAGAGGAACGTGTAGAGTCTAGAGAAACGTGTACAGTCTAGAGAGATGCGTAGAGTCTAGAGGGACGTGAAGAGTCTAGAGGGACGTGTAGAGTCTAGAGAGATGCGTAGAGTCTAGAGGGACGTGAAGAGTCTAGAGAGATGCGTAGTCTAGAGGGACGTGTAGAGTCTAGAGAGATGCGTAGAGTCTAGAGGGACGTGTAGAGTCTAGAGGAATCATGTAGAGTTTAGAGGAACCGTGTAGAGTCTAGAGGAACATGTAAAGTCTAGAGGAACCGTGTAGAGTCTAGAGGAACCATGTAGAGTCTAGAGGAACCGTGTAGAGTATAGAGCAACCATGTAGAGACGGATTTTATCACAATCTGTAAATCGCTATATGGGGGAATTGTTGTGCTTGGCGGAGGTCTGCGCTCTCACAGTGCCTTTCTAGGTATATTATATATTTCTGAAAAATCCACAAATTACTAAAACCTCGGAACTTAAAACATGAATTTGCAAGGGATCACTGTATATTTCAGCAATGTTTTAGTGGCGTTTCAGCAATGTTTGATCAGTATTAAGTTCTCAGTGACAGCTCTTGTCAGAGAAGCTCCAGGCAGCTGTTGACTCCACAGACTCACCTACTCTTGACTCCGCCTCCGTCACAGTAGAAATAATGTCTTTTCACCTGAACCTGTGTTTGTCTCATATTGTGACTTTGATGAATATCAGATACGTTCATTCAGAAGCCCAAGTAACTCCACTACACTGCTGTAGTTCATCTCCAACCAGGATGCTCTCCAACCCAGACCAGCTGTTTTTGCCCTTTTTACCCAGAATCCTCAGCCAAACCAGCAATCAGTGAGGTGTGAATCTAAAGTGCTTGTGAGTGAAACAAAGAAACGGTGAGTGAAAGAAGTGTCTGAGCGTTGCTGAGTGGTGGAGGTGTCACGGTTGATGCCTGGCAGCATCACACCGGTCAGATACTTGCTGACAGCGTTTAAACGTAAATGATGTGTGAGTCACATCATTTACATCATCCGCCAACAAACCTGCGGTTCACACAGCTCTTCTAACCGCTGCATGAGCAGGTCAGAGGGTTGAAGAGCCACATGTACGTACAGATACATCTACAGCTTCACACTGTACGAACGCAGACAACAGAACAGCTCGTATTCAACATGAAGAGCAACAGAAACTAGAAAAAGCTGCTGAACGCAGAAGTTTGTGAAACTGTCAGTAAAAGCCACTGAGTCATGTCCAGGTACAGGAAGTACGGTTTCCATGCAGAAACACACAAGCGTAACACGACAGCATCTTCACGATGTTATCTGTAAAGGCCGTTTGTTGTAGTTGAAAAGAAAGAAACGTCTGCACACGCTTCGGAAAACTCACTTCTGTGTGAAAGGACCAGCGATGATCTCCGAGCAGACGGATGCTCCAGCAGATGTTAGAACATCTGGACACGACTGTCACAAACATCCCAGTCTGCCTTTAAACCACCGTCAGGTTTTTACTCATGATTTGGTTCAGTTTAGACGTGAAAGATAACCTGGTTCAGAGATGAACAGGCTCACCTTCATCCTGAGTCACATCACCGCGACCGTCATGGTTACCGTCACGGTTACCGTCATGGTTACGGTTACCATCACACTACTGTATTTATTATATATGTCATAAGTGCTTCTTTGGTTCAGCCTGAACAACTTCAGTAGTGATGTGATAGAGAACATGAGAACATGAGAACATGAGAACATCAGCCTCCAGACCTTTAATCAATCAGTTCGTTCCTCTGCAGGATTTTAGCCACATTTCTGAACTATTATTATTAAAATTACTGTTATAATCATCTATAATAATAATAATAATAATATTAATAATAATAAAACAATAAACATTTAATCAAATAATTATAATGTGTTATTAAATATTATAACATAATTAATAAGAGAAGCTAACTAAAAGGACATCATATTGCTTTCATATTATTTTATTTTAATTTTCATGCAGCAACATGACAGCAGGTCCAGATGTGAACTCCCTCTGCTACCTGTCTCTTCTACAAACACTGGATCTTTATACCACAGTTAATTCCAAACATGTCATTTCATTGGTCCACAGGATCGTGTGAGGGTGGATATGGAAGAACTTCAGCATCGATCCATCACAGTCGATGTATCCTTCCCGCCTCATGGATGTTAAAACCTCTTCTTTAGTTTTTTGAATACCCAGAACTAATAGATACATACAGAATACACAAACAAACAGGGAGACTCTTAAACCCATGAACATTTTCATATAAAATCCAGTCTAGAACTGACAAACGTGTGGATTAATTTTTCGGCATCACCCTGGGAGAGGATGCTCCTAATCTTGGCAATATTTCAGAGATGAAAAAAGGCAGTCTTGCAAACCTGATTAATATGCTGCTTAAATGACATATCCTGATCAAAAATAACTCCAAGGTTTTCCACAACTGTGCTGGAAGCCAGCGTAAATCCAGTCAATCCATTCCTCAGGTGTTTGGGACCAAAGACAATAACCTCTGTTTTATCCGAGTTTAGAAGCAAAAAGTTAGAGGACATCCAGGACTTAATATCATTAAGACACCCTTGAAGTTTAGCCAAAGGTTTTGTTTCCTCTGGTTTCATAGATAAGTACAGCTGCGTATCATCAGCGTAGCAATGAAAGTTTATGCCATGGCTCTGGATAATTTTTCCCAAGAGCAGCATGTATAAAGTGAAAAGGATTGGTCCCAGAACTGAACCCTGTGGGACGCCATAGCAGACCCTAGTCCGTGTAGAAGAAACATCATTAACATGGACGAACTGGAACCTGTCAGATAGGTATGACTTAAACCAGCCTAATGCTGTCCCTTTAATTCCAACAGTGTGCTCTAATCTATGCAGCAAAAGGCCGTGATCAACGGTATCAAAAGCAGCACTGAGGTCCAGCAGAACAAGGACAGAAACTAATCCATTGTCTGAGGCCATGAGGAGGTCGTTGGAGACTCTAATCAGCGCAGTTTCTGTGCTATGATGAGATCTAAACCCTGACTGAAAGACCTCAAATAGATCATTTCTATGCAGGTGCTCCTAACTGGCTAGCAACTATTTTTTCCAGAATTTTAGAGATAAATGGAAGGTTGGATATTGGTCTATAGTTTGCCAAGATGTCCGGGTCAAGGGATGGTTTCTTGAGCAAAGGTTTAATGACTGCAACTTTAAAAACCTGTGGCACATATCCTAATTGTAGAGATAGGTTAATCTGATCCAAAATTGATATACCAATAGAGGACATAACATCCTTGAACAGTCGAGTTGGGATGGGATCCAACAGACATGTAGATGGTTTAGCTTTACTGATAGTTGAGATCAACTCAGAGAGGCCCACAGGAGAAAAACAGTCCAGAGTCAAATCAGAAACGGAAGAAATCAACGAAGCTGCAGGGATGTCCACAGCTGTCGACAGCTGGGCCTGGCCGATCTCATCTCTAATTTTGATTATTTTCCCTCTAAAAAAGCTCATAAAGTCTTCACTACTGAGAGTAGCAGGAATGCATGGACCAACAGAGTTGTGACTCTTTGTCAGCCTGGCTACAGTGCTGAACAGAAAACGTGGGTTTGTTTGTTCTCTTCTATTAGCGAAGAATAATAAGATGTTCTAGCTCTGCGTAGGGCTCTTTTGTAGACTATTAAACTATCTCTCCAGGCACGATGGGAGTCCGCAGATTTACAGGAGTACCACCTCCTTTCCATTTTACGTGCATTCTGCTTCAGCATGCGAATATGTGAATTATACCAGGGAGCTGAGCTCCTAAGATAAGAAACCCTCTTCCTCAGAGGAGCAACAGCATCCAGGGCTGAATGTAACATATCGGCAGTATTGTTAACAAGGTGATCAATATCTGCCGGAGTAATATTCAGGTCGGTGCCCTCAGCTATTCTATCATATTCCACCATAGGGAGATGAGAGAGAATGACCTCCTTAAAATTATTCACATTCATATATGTATATATATATATATATATCTATATATATATATATATATATATATATATATAGATATCTATATATATATATATATATATATATACATATATATATATGTATGTATGTATATACAAACAAACATTTGTCTCTATGAACATGTATACATATATATATGTATGTCTATATATATATATATATATATATATATATATCTCTATATCTATATATATCTATATATATGTATGTATGTATATACAAACAAACATTTGTCTCTATGAACATGTATACATATATATATGTATGTCTATATATATATATATATATATATATATATATTATATATATATATATATATATATATATATATATATATATATATATATATATATATATATACGTGTATATGTATATGTATACATGTTCATAGAGACAAACATTTGTATATATTTTAGAACTTTTTCAGAACGTGTTGCAGATTTGAAAAGCAAAAATGGATCTAAATGAATTGAGATGATACAACAAAAACCCTTAAATATATCAGATTCATAATTTCAAAAAATATAAAATCATCCCCTCTTTAATGAAATGTTGTAAATCAGCAGCACCATGTTTGTAAATGCTGTAAACTCCATGAAGTGAACATGAAACTTTATTTGTCTCCTACGTGGAACGTAGCTCGTTCAGGCTCATTTCTGAAAATTAACCATTGAATACATTATATTAATAACATTACCATGTTACTGAACTATTTTAGCTTTGTGCTGTGAGTGTGCATGTGTGTGCTGTGAGTGTGCATGTGTGTGCTGTGTGTGTGTGTGTGTGTGGGGGGGGGTTTATTATCCGTGATGATCCTGTTTTGTTTTATTTTGTGAAGCACTTTGGATTGCATTTTTAATGTATGAAAAGTGCTTTATAAATAAAGTTTTATTTGATTTGAATCCAGAACTTTTCATCACTTTTCTCCCTGACATTCAATCAGAAGAATCTTCTCCAGTTTCAGGTCAACGTTATTTCAGTTTGTTCATGTCAGAATAATGACAGTATCTGCCATCGTCTCTAAACTGTTTGTCTGGGCTCAGTGGTTCTGGTTCCTTCCAGAAGCTTCTCTCAGTAGTTTTCTGGGTTCTGGTCCTCCTGACGGGCCTGGAGGACCTGGTTCAGGGTTGGAGGTCTCCCTGCTCACCTGGAAACTGGTTTTCTCTGATTTTCTTACATGAGCTTAAAACATTTCCATTTGTCACAATAATTGGTTTTCTGTTTTTCAGACATCAGAAACAGAATAAGGTGAATTTCATCAACACGTTTGAAAAATGGGTTAAATCTGTTAAAGTGGATAAACGACAGACGTCTGAAGGCCAGTTAAATGTTTCTGTAGTAAACTGACCTTAAAACAGACGTGTTCAGCCTCAACATGAATAAATGCGCAGGCATGTTGGCGGGTTTCTTGTTTATTATAAAGCAGCTGAATTTGTCATAAAAACATGTTTTCAGTTGCTGAGGGCGGCGTGTGGAAGTGGAGATGGTTTCTTGTGGTTTTCTTCAGGAGCTGTGTGTCGTCAGCGGGTATAAATACTCGGTAGAAGTTTCCTCCTGTCACTTCTCCAGGGTTCGGGTTCGGCTTCATCCCATCAGCTCTGACTTTCTGCAGGTAACGTGATCAAACATCTTCTGTTCCTGGTGTGAAACCTGTGGAACCATCTAGAAGAGCACAGCTCATGGCTGCTTCGCTCTGGGAAAGATTTTGGGCTTGTTTTCTTGTTTTCCTCCAGGTGCTTCAGTCTTGGTCATGTGACTTATTTGTGTCACGCTGTTCTTTAAGTTAAAGTAGGTGAAAACCATATTTCCTGCGGAATAACACCCCCTCTGAATCATTTCAGCGTTTCTCCCTCCAAAACCTGAAAGAAGAGAGACTGAGGCGAGCGCCGTTCTGCCAGGACACATGGTGAGTTGAAATTTACTGGAAAACTTCAGATCCGGTCTGAAGCGGGTTCTGGGAGCAGGGACCGGATCAGAACAAAGGCAGGAAGGTTCAGGTGGAACCAGACTTTCAGGTTTGATTCAGATCAGGCTTCATTTCATGAAGCTCAGGTTGTTCCAGAGCGACGCAGACGTGGCTGGAGGTTAACATTACCTGGTTAACATTAACTGGTTAACATTAACTGGTTAACATTAACTGGTTAACATTTCTAATCTCGTCCACATGTAGATCCCTTCTTTTTTATTTCCAAAGATTCTTTCACACTTTTTACTAAATGAATAATCGATTTCCTTTGAGAAAAAGAGATTCAAATTACAAAGAAGACTTCTATGCTGAATACAGACAGAATGAGACAATAAATGTCTCTGAACTTACAGCGTGTATTTATGTATAAAACCGTAATATATACCGTAATATATAACATAATATATACTGTAATATATACCGTAATATATACCGTAATTATACTGTAATATATACTGTAATATATACCGTAATATATACCACAATATATTCCATAATATATACCACAATGTATACCTTAATATATACCATAATATATACTGTAATATATACTGTAATATATACCGTAATATATACCACAATATATTCCATAATATATACTGTAATATATACCATAATATATTACAGTATATATTACAATATATTGTAATATATATTACAATATATTGTAATATATATTACAATATATTGTAATATATACTGTAATATATACTGTAATATATACCATAATATATACCGTAATATATACTACAATATATACCACAATATATACCATAATATATACCGTAATATATACCACAATGTATACCTTAATATATACCATAATATATACCGTAATATATATTACAATATATACCATAATATATACCTTAATATATACCACAATATATATACCATAATATTTAACGTAATATATACCATAATATATACCACAATGTATACCTTAATATATACCATAATATATATTACAATATATACCATAATATATACCTTAATATATACCCCAATATATATACCATAATATTTAACGTAATATATACCATAATATATACCACAATGTATACCTTAATATATACCATAATATATATTACATATATACATAATATATACCACATATATACCATAATATATACCACATACATTTACAAATAGTGTACAAATAGAATATATATATATATATACAGTCATGGAAAAAATTATTAGACCACCATTTTTTCTTCAGTTTCTTGTTCATTTTAATACCTGGTACCACTAAACGTCATCATGTGACTAAAACAGACAGAAAAGAAAACACTGAATGCATAAAAGCAGTGTTTTTGGCAGTACAACGCCATAGCTATTGATGTAAAAACTTAAGTGATTTAGGTTATAATCAAGAAAACCATGGAAAATGGTAAGATATCAGCTCTTAAATAAAACTCTTATGAGCAATCTTTGTGGTTATCGTTATGTTTGTCCAAACAAATGTACCTTTAGTTGTACCAGGCATTAAAATGAACAAGAAACTGAAGAAAACAAGGTGGTCTAATAATTTTTTCCATGACTATGTATATATATATATATATATATATATGTATATATATATATTATATATATATATATATATATATATATATATATATAGACCGGGCCAGACTGGGCCAGACTGGGTGAAACTGGGTCAAACTGGGTCAGACTGAGCCAAATATTCTACAGTATCAAAGTTTTAGGCCTCTAAAGTTTACATGTTATCAAAAGTTTTAACAATCAGATGTATTTATTTTGTCTCCTTGTTAAGATACAAACAGAAATAATTGATAATATCAATAATATTATTAAATCAGTTCAGCAGTTAGTGAGTTGGTGGAATAGAGAGCATATTTTCATAATTATCTCAGATTCGTAGGAAAACCTCTTGATGATATAAATGAAAATAAAAGCACACAATGTTCAGAAGTAAATGAGTGTTGAGTCTGAGGTTCAACGCCGTCATTCATGTTCAATAAGGTTTGATTACTGTCGTCAAGCACACGCACGGATTAATATTCAACTCTCATGTCTACAAGTAACATAATCAAAAACAAACACAACAAATAACTGATCCTTCCATTTGAAAATCTAGTTAACAGTTAAATAAATGAAGTCAGTGACATGAGCCTGATGTGACAAATATTCCCAAACACTAATATAACGAAATGATTATCAAAGACAACCTTTTAGATTTTATTTTAAAGTCCATTAAACACGTCAACTTTAAATGTTTGAAGCATTTTTGTGTTATTTCATCCTTCTGAGGGTTCAACCACAGATACTAACAGCTGAGGGGGAGTTTTTCATTTTCTGCTTTTTGTTCATTACTTCATCGGACTGATATCGATTTAAAGATTCCAACAAGCGTCTGAGTTAAAGTGAGAGATGAAGCAGACGTTCCACCACACAGAACATCTCAGTTCACACCTCAGTTCTGACTTTAACCAGAACACCAGAGATTCTGCAGAATAGTCCAGACTGAGGACTTCCTGTTCCGCTGGGTTTGGTCCCAGAGCATCATCCCTCCACCGCCGTGCTTCAGAGGCTCTGAGGAGTCCCTGCTGGTCTCCTCCAGACATGGTTCTGGTCCCTGGTCTCGTCTGTCCAGAGGACGTTGTTCCAGGGGTCTGCTGGTTTGTTCTGGTCCCTGGTCTCGTCTGTCCAGAGGACGTTGTTCCAGGGGTCTGCTGGTTTGTTCACGTGCAGTTTAGTGAGGTCTCGGTACCGGTACCGGTACCGGTCCAGTCGTGTCCTGTAACGTCCTCAGTGATCTGGGGATGAATCTGCTGCGGGGACTCGTCTGGGATTTCTGACCGCCTGTCATGAATGTTTTATCTGCTGCACCAAGAAAAGTCAAAGAACAAAAACAAAAGTTATAACAAGCTTTATTAATATCGAGTGGTTCACTTTTCCTGAACAGCAGGAGGTTCTGGAGCAGATCCAGTCTGAAGGGACGGGTTTATCTGTTGAGACCAGATGGTAGCTTTCAGTTGAACTCCAGATAGTTTGGAAATGGTTTTAGATTTTAGACAGTTGCTTCTCTAAAGCCTGATTGATGCTTCTGCATCGGGTCAACCGACACCGTGACCCACATGTGCGTTTCTCTCCAGATGTAACAGCCTGGACAGTAGATTTGTTGTTCTTCATTTTCATAATCATGCTGGTATTTCTGAGGTTTCCCAGTTGGGCAGAACGACGGTTTTTTCCGTAAAAATGACTGATGACCAACATTCATCAGCTCACTGGGATCTACTGGTTTTACTCCGTTGTCATGACTGAGCTTCATACAGGAAGTAAACTAAAGGAAGCTCAGCAACGACTGGCTGCAGTGCTGTAGAAAACAACCTGTGCTTTGTCCCCAGAGGTTGGAGATGAAATTACAGAAACTTACAATGCACAAGTATAAGCGACAGACAGTCCATGTGGAGCCTCCATGCATATCTGTTACACAGAAGCCTCGCCTCGCCTAGCCTGGCCTAGCCTGGCCTAGCCTAAACCTCACCTAGCCCGATCTAACCTTAGCCTAACCTAACCCAGCCTAACCCAGCATAGCGTAGGCTAGCCTAGTCTTACCTTAGTCTAACCTAACCTAACCTAGCCTAGCCTAGTCTAGTCTAGTCTAACCTAGCCTAGCCTAGCCTAGCCTAGTCTAACCTAGTCTAACCTAGCCTAGCCTAGTCTAGTATAACCTAGCCTAGCCTAACCTCACCTAGTCTAACCTAGCCTAGTCTAGCCTAGCCTAACCTAGCCTAGCCTAATCTAACCCTAGCCTAATTTAGACTAGACTAGTCTATCCCAGACCAGCCTAACCTAGCCTTACCTAACCTAGCCTAGACTAACCTAACCTAACCTAACCTAGTCTAGCCTAGCCTAACCTAGCCTAAACTAGCCTAGCCTAGCCTAGCCTAGATAGTCTAGACTAGCCTAACCTAGCCTAACCTCACCTAGCCTGATCTGACCTAGCCTAGCCTAGGCTAACCTAGGCCTAGCCTAGTCTAGCCTAGTCTAACCTACCCTAGCCTAACCTCATCTAGCCTAACCTAGTCTAACGTAGTTTAACCTAGCCTAGTCTAGCCTAGCCTAACCTAGCCTAACCTAGACTAGCCTAACCTAGCCTAACCTTACCTAGTCTTGCCTAGCCTAACCTAGCCTAACCTAGCCTAGACTAGCCTAAACTAACCTAGTCTAGACTAGCTTAACCTAGCCTAACCTAACCTAACCTAGTCTAGCCTAGCCTAACCTAGCCTAGACTAGCTTAACCTAGCCTAACCTAGCCTAGACTAGCCTAACCTAGCCTAACCTAACCTAGTCTAGCCTAGCCTAGCCTAGCCTAGCCTAGCCTAGCCTAGCCTAACCTAGCCTAGACTAGCCTAACCTAACCTAACCTAGCCTAGACTATCTTAACCTAGCCTAACCTAGCCTAGACTAGCCTAACCTAGCCTAGCCTAACCTAACCTAGTCTAGCCTAGCCTAACCTAGCCTAGACTAGCCTAATCTAACCTAACCTAGCTTAACCTAGCCTAACCTAGCCTAACCTAACCTAGTCTAACCTAACCTAACCTAACCTAGACTTACCTAACATAGAGTAATCTCACCTAGCCTAATCTAACCTAGCCTAGCCTTTTGCTGCAGTTTGGGTACTGGTATCTGATGATTTTCATCCATTTCTGCAACGGAATGAATGAAGAACCAACATTGAACTGGGACGCTTGACGATGTTGGATCAGATTACCAGGATGTGTGATGTCAGTGAAAACTATCGATACTTTGGTAGCTTTTAAGGCTTTTCAAGATTCAAGATCTTTATTTGTTACGTACACAATTATACATTGTACATTGCGCAGTAAAATTTGTTATTGTACCCACAGGGCAAACGCTTTCTTTTAAGAAGAAACAGGAGAAAAAAAAAGAAAAGAATTAAGTTTTAATAAATATTAAATAAACACACAGTGCTTGAGATGAGAAAACCAGGTTTGGGAGGGTGGTTCTGATGGTCCGCTCTGCTGAACGGACCACCCTCTTCAGGGCCAAGAAGTCCTGTTTAGTGCAGCTCCCCATCCATGTGGTGATGCTCCCACACAGGATGCTCTCGATTTTATTTTCTTTTATTTTCCCATTTGAAGTTGCTTTGTTTTCCATGACTCTCAGACTGGTCCAGTCTGGCTGGACAGATCCTGGACCACCACGGACTTTTCCTGATGCCTCCTGTGTTTTCTGGGTGTTGAAAAATACTTCTTCTTCTGGATTTTATCTGGGTTCAGTCTTATTACAGAAACCAGGTCCTCCAGCTAAAGAACTCAACCAACCGAGCAGTTCAAACCCAAACAGCCCATGTCCACAGAACCCAGGAGACACGTGAGAGACATGTGATTGCAAACATGCCTGTCTCATCACAGAGAGACCAAAACCAGTTCAACTGAACCAAAACCAGTTCAACTGAACCAAAACCAGACCAAAACCAGTTCAACTGAACCAAAACCAGTTCAACTGAACCAAAACCAGTTCAACTGACCTGCTGTTTTGTCTCAGTAGAATGTAAATGTATAGAGATCGTAGCAACAGCTGTATCTGGATGGATCAATAACCACTCTGGTGCCTGAGGAAGGTCATGTGACTCACACGGTACCAAGATGTACCCGAATGTTTGATACCCAGATGAAACCAGATGAGACGCTCAGCTGGAGCGTTTTTTCTTGGTCACTTTAACTCTTTTATCATCTACTTCTGCAGAGCTGCCCGTCAGATGTGACCAGTTCATGTCATTCCTAGATGAACTGGGCCTGCTAAATGACTCAAAGCTGGTTTTCATTTCAAGTATTTTTTTCCAGGAGATTTTAATCTGACACGATAACACGTCTTCTGTCTCTGACTCTGCTGTAGTGACCTCACATGTCTACAGCCTTGTAGTTGTTATTAACAATTATTAACAGATTCACGTGTTAATTAACCACCACAGACGCCCTTAAAGGGTCTGAAGGGTCTCTGACTGGTCCAGTATCTTTCACCAGTATCTTTGACTCCAGTGTGATGGGACCACCCAGCTCGGGGTTTGATCTTGGAGCATTTCAGAGCAGCAGAAATGTTTCGGTCAATTTCAGCCAATCAGATTTCAGAAGTCAATGTTGATACGTGTGAATAATTGACATTAATGAAACTTCATAGGACTCATTGATGATGCTGTGTGGAAAGAACGGACTACGTTTGACACCAGTAGCAGATACTATAATTACCAAATACATGTGTTTGATGTTGTTTGATGACGGCTGATTGATAAACTACTGTCTTAAACTAGAGACCTGGTGTCTTCAGGACTCTGGAGATAAATCTTTAGAGACGTTTAAAGGTGTGTGTAGGCATGTTTCCTGTTCCTCCTGCCATTTTCAGACTTTCATCTGCTCTGATGTTTGTTGGTCTGAAGGCTGCGAGGAACAAAGAAACCCACTGTGACACATCTGATGAAAAGAAGCTTTAACACCAAATAAGGAGATGCTTCAGTTGAGATGATGTTCCAGTCAAAGATCACATTAAAATCAGCTTTGACTTCTCATTGAAGTTTCCTACTACAGTCTTCTTCAAAGATTAGTGAAAGTTAGTACCCCCTCTTTCAATTTACAAATCCTCTGATGGGGCCTTACTATCAAATGCAACCTCCTTAGTTATTAAAACCAAATGAAGACAAAAAGAAGACAGCCATGTCTCCAACAGCAGGCACACCCACGACTCATAAGCTTGTAGATCCACCTTCAGCAGCAATGAGTTGAAGTTGTGATTTCCTGTTTGACTTTATCAGTCTCACACCATCCCAGTACAATCGGAGCCAGAGTTTGGTCCAAATTACTGGTAGCAAGATGGATTTATCAATGTGGACTGCTGTTTGTCATCAACTCTGTTCAGACCTTCTATGGAGAGAACTTCTAGGAGCTACCAGGGAGAAGAGGAGATCTGGTTTAGTGGACTCCAGGATTTCATCTCTGCATTTTGCATATGGTGGGGTTCTGTTGGCTTCATTGGGCTGTGATCTTCAGCTCTCTGTGGGGCGGTTCACGGTGAAGCATCATGGTTCCCGTCTGAGACCATGATTCCAGTCCGAGACCATCAGGGATCCCGTCCGAGACCATCATGGTTCCAGTCTGAGACCATCAGGGTTCCGGTCTGAGACCATCAGGGTTCCGGTCTGAGACCATCAGGGTTCCCGTCTGAGACCATCAGGGTTACGGTCTGAGACCATCAGGGATCCCGTCTGAGACCATCAGGGTTCCGGTCCGAGACCATCAGGGTTCCGGTCCGAGACCATCAGGGTTCCGGTCCGAGACCATCAGGGTTCCGGTCCGAGACCATCAGGGTTCCGGTCCGAGACCACCATGGTTCCGGTCTGAGACCATCATGGTTCCGGTCCGAGACCATCGGGGTTCCGGTCCGAGACCATCAGGGTTCCGGTCCGAGACCATCAGGGTTCCGGTCTGAGACCATCAGGGTTCCGGTCTGAGACCATGGTTCCGGTCTGAGACCATCAGGGTTCCCGTCTGAGACCATCAGGGTTCCGGTCTGAAACCATCAGGGTTCCGGTCTGAGACCATCATGGTTCCGGTCTGAGACCACCATGGTTCCGGTCTGAGACCATCATGGTTCCAGTCCGAGACCATCGGGGTTCCGGTCTGAAACCATCATGGTTCCAGTCCAAGACCATCAGGGTTCCAGTCCGAGACCATCAGGGTTCCAGTCCGAGACCATCCGGGATCCCGTCTGAGACCATCAGGGTTCCGGTCTGAGACCATCAGGGTTCCGGTCTGAAACCATCAGGGTTCCGGTCTGAGACCATCATGGTTCCGGTCTGAGACCATGGTTCCAGTCCGAGACCATCGGGGTTCCAGTCCGAGACCATCGGGGTTCCAGTCTGAGACCATCATGGTTCCGGTCTGAGACCATCAGGGTTCCAGTCTGAGATCATGATTCCGGTCCGAGACCATCAGGGTTCCGGTCCGAGACCATCATGGTTCCGGTCTGAGACCATCAGGGTTCCGGTCTGAAACCATCAGGGTTCCGGTCTGAGACCATCAGGGTTCCAGTCTGAGATCATGATTCCGGTCCGAGACCATCAGGGTTCCGGTCCGAGACCATCAGGGTTCCGGTCCGAGACCATCATGGTTCCGGTCCGAGACCATCAGGGTTCCGGTCCGAGACCATCAGGGTTCCGGTCCGAGACCATCAGGGTTCCGGTCTGAGACCATGATTCCGGTCCGAGACCATCATGGTTCCAGTCTGAGACCATCAGGGTTCCGGTCTGAGACCATCATGGTTCCGGTCTGAGACCATCAGGGTTCCAGTCTGAGATCATGATTCCGGTCCGAGACCATCAGGGTTCCGGTCCGAGACCATCAGGGTTCCGGTCCGAGACCATCAGGGTTCCGGTCCGAGACCATCAGGGTTCCGGTCCGAGACCATCAGGGTTCCGGTCTGAGACCATCAGGGTTCCAGTCTGAGACCATGATTCCGGTCCGAGACCATCATGGTTCCGGTCTGAGACCATCATGGTTCCGGTCTGAGACCATCAGGGTTCCGGTCTGAGACCATCACGGTTCCGGTCCGAGACCATCAGGGTTCCGGTCCGAGACCATCAGGGTTCCGGTCTGAAACCATCATGGTTCCAGTCTGAGACCATGATTCCGGTCCGAGACCATCAGGGTTCCAGTCTGAGACCATCAGGGTTCCAGTCCGAGACCATCAGGGTTCCAGTCCGAGACCATCAGGGTTCCGGTCTGAGACCATGGTTCCGGTCTGAGACCATCAGGGTTCCGGTCCGAAACCATCAGGGTTCCGGTCTGAGACCATGGTTCCGGTCTGAGACCATCAGGGTTCCGGTCTGAAACCATCAGGGTTCCGGTCTGAGACCACGGTTCCAGTCTGAGACCATGATTCCAGTCCGAGACCATCAGGGTTCCGGTCCGAGACCATCACGGTTCCGGTCCGAGACCATCACGGTTCCGGTCCGAGACCATCACGGTTCCGGTCTGAGACCATGGTTTCAGTTTGAGACCATCAGGGTTCCAGTCTGAGACCATCATGGTTCCAGTCTGAGACCATGATTCTGGTCCGAGACCATCAGGGATCCCGTCTGAGACCATCAGGGATCCCGTCTGAGACCATCAGGGTTCCCGTCTGAGACCATCAGGGTTCCCGTCTGAGACCATCAGGGTTCCAGTCTGAGACCATGATTCTGGTCCGAGACCATCAGGGATCCCGTCTGAGACCATCAGGGTTCCGGTCCGAGACCATCAGGGTTCCGGTCCGAGACCATCAGGGTTCCGGTCCGAGACCATCAGGGTTCCAGTCTGAGACCATGATTCCGGTCCAAGACCATCAGGGTTCCCGTCTGAAATCATCATGGTTCCAGTCTGAGACCATGATTCCAGTCTGAGACCATCAGGGTTCCGGTCTGAAACCATCATGGTTCCGGTCTGAGACCATCATGGTTCCGGTCTGAGACAATCATGGTTCCAGTCTGAGACCATCAGGGTTCCGGTCTGAAACCATCATGGTTCCGGTCTGAGACCATCATGGTTCCAGTCTGAGACAATCATGGTTCCAGTCTGAGACCATGATTCCGGTCTGAGACCATCAGGGTTCCGGTCTGAGACCATCAGGGTTCCGGTCTGAAACCATCATGGTTCCGGTCTGAGACCATCATGGTTCCGTCTGAACATCATGGTTCCAGTCTGAGACCATGATTCCGTCTGAGACCATCATTCCGGACCATCCCGGTCTGAGACCATCAGGGTTCCGGTCTGAGACCATCAGGGTTTCCAGTCTGAGACCATGATTCATCCGAGACCAGTTCCAGTTCCGAGACATCGGGTTCCAGTCCGAGACCATCAGGGTTCCGGTCTGAAACCATCATAGTTCCGGTCCGAGACCATCAGTCCGAGACCATCAGGGTTCCGGTCTGAGACCATCAGGGTTCCGGTCTGAAACCATCAGGGTTCCAGTCTGAGACCATGATTCCGGTCTGAGACCATCAGGGTTCCGGTCTGAGACCATCAGGGATCCCGTCTGAGACCATCAGGGTTCCGGTCTGAGACCATCAGGGATCCCGTCTGAGACCATCAGGGTTCCGGTCTGAGACCATCAGGGACCGGTCTGAGACCATCAGGGTTCCAGTCTGAGACCATGATTCCAGTCCGAGACCATCAGGGTTCCAGTCCGAGACCATCAGGGTTCCAGTCCGAGACCATCAGGGTTCCGGTCTGAAACCATCATAGTTCCGGTCCGAGACCATCAGGGTTCCGGTCTGAGACCATCAGGGATCCCGTCTGAGACCATCAGGGTTCTGGTCTGAGACCATCAGGGATCCGGTCTGAGACCATCATGGTTCCGGTCTGAGACCATCATGGTTCCAGTCTGAGACCATCAGGGTTCCGGTCTGAAACCATCATGGTTCCGGTCTGAGACCATCATGGTTCCGGTCTGAGACAATCATGGTTCCAGTCTGAGACCATGATTCCGGTCTGAGACCATCAGGGTTCTGGTCTGAGACCATCAGGGTTCCGGTCTGAGACCATCAGGGATCCCGTCTGAGACCATCAGGGTTCCGGTCTGAGACCATCAGGGTTCCAGTCTGAGACCATGATTCCAGTCCGAGACCATCAGGGTTCCAGTCCGAGACCATCAGGGTTCCCGGTCTGAAACCATCAGTTCCGGTCCGAGACCAGAGACCATCAGGGTTCCGGTCTGAACCATCAGGGTTCCGGTCTGAGACCATCAGGTTCCAGTCTAGACCATTTCCGGTCTGAGACCATCAGGGTTCCGGTCTGGACCATCCAGGGGTCTGAGACCATCAGGGTCTGAGACCATCAGGTTCCGGGTCTGAGACCATCAGGGATCCCGTCTGAGACCATCAGGGTTCCGGTCTGAGACCATCAGGGTTCATGGACCAGTTCCGAGACCATCAGGGTTCCAGTCCGAGACCATCAGGGTTCCAGTCCGAGACCATCAGGGTTCCGGTCTGAAACCATCATAGTTCCGGTCCGAGACCATCAGTCCGAGACCATCAGGGTTCCGGTCTGAGACCATCAGGGTTCCGGTCTGAAACCATCAGGGTTCCAGTCTGAGACCATGATTCCGGTCTGAGACCATCAGGGTTCCGGTCTGAGACCATCAGGGATCCCGTCTGAGACCATCAGGGTTCCGGTTTGAGACCATCAGGGTTCTGGTCTGAGACCATCATGGTTCCAGTCTGAGACCATGGTTCCAGTCCGAGACCATCATGGTTCCAGTCACCTGTGTCTTGTAAATGCCAGTATATATATTGCCTTGTTTTTTATTCCATTTGTTTATCGTCTCTGTTTGGATCTTTGGTCAGTTTCTGGTTCTGGCTCTGCTTGGTTCTTAAGGGTGTGTTAGTTTCATGTAATTTTCTCATTTTTTTTTTCAATATTCCTTTCTATAACTGTTAAAATAAAGCTGCCATAGAAGTCTGAGACTGTTCATTTATTTCTTAGTATGACAACTGCCAAAATCAGCGGGGGATCAAATACTTATTTCCTCCAGTGTATCTTCTGGTTCTGGTTCTGGTTCTGCAGTGGTTTTGTTCCATCCTTGACATGATCTCAAATCCAACAGGGAACATTTTAAAGGCAGAATGTTTGTGAGCTCTGCCTGCTTGACTGGATTCGTGAGATTACGAGCTGACCTGACGGTTTTTCTCTCCATGTCTGGTTCTTTCTAGAAGTCACACATATAAAAGGATGAGTGGTGTCAGATAAACTTCTGAACTCATCTCCTCATACGTGGTTCAAATCTCTTCTAAAACCTCTGAACTGTTTCCACTTAGCCTCCACAGGTGAACTCAACTTGGAGCCACTCTGCCGCTGGTGTTTTATTTTGAAAATCCACCAGATTCTCTCTGACACTCCCAGTTTGACTTCCCAGTGGCTGACTGACTACGGTCTTGTGAACCCATCCAGACTGATGTTCTGAAACAGTTGCTCCTCTAAGACCACTGCTGATGTCTGATGAATGGTGTCAGCGTTGATGTGAATAATAAATCCATCCAGAAGAAGTGAAAACACGGGTGCGTTACTCATCGGCTCTGATCTGAGTATAAATGTTGAATATGAGCGGTGAGCCCACACATTCACGCTACCGCTATGAGGCATCTGCAACTTTCCTTCCTGTAATGTGGCCGATCGCATCATTGACACAGGAAATACTTCCTCAAAGGCTTGTATTGGACAGGTGTGAGCTGGCAGAGGTAAAACCAGTCACCTCCCAGCAGTCTGAGGGTCGTGACTGGAGACCAGATGACGGCTGGGACTTCTGCTAGAAGGAAAGCGAGGAGAAGAAGTTTTCGTCTGGTTTCACTTTCTACTGAATTCCTGTTTCAGTGGGTGTGTGTTTGCAGAGCAGATGTGTGTGCTGTTGGGTTTATTGTGTAGATGCCGGAAATGCTCATCTCTGATGTGACTGAGTGATTACTGAAACCAAGACTTTACCTTCAGTGTTTCACCGCTCATATTCCAGAGAAAAACTCACTCTGACCTCTGATGGTTTCTGTTACCCAGAACCAGCGAGAACTCTCCAGCAAACACAGAATAGTTTCTCTGTTGTGATTGGATGATGCCTGATGGGACGTGGACTGTCCACTGATTCTGAGGATAAAAATAACAATACCTTTATTAGTCCCATGACAGCAAGATTCATGAACGATCTTAAAAGAAGACAGCCTCCCTCTACTGGGGAACAAAATATACACATACAGAACAGCAAAGTATCAGGAAAACCCTCATCTTTAAGATAATTAAGACCATTTCCATCAAATCAAACCGCAGTTCAACACCCAGCTGCTAAATGAGCTCATTACAAAAAGATCAGAAATCTGTTTGCTGCAGAAAAGCGACACCAGTGTCTAGCTGCTGCGACTCCAGTCAGCTGTCCAGAAGAACCTTTGGAGAACCAGGAAGTCACTGAGACAGCTTAAACACTTCACCGTCTCCATCCAACCTCTGAAGGTGGTCTTCTCTCACTGCCAGAAATCATATTTCAGGGAAAAACTCCACGAGGAATCTAGATGATTCCAGCTCTGTTATCAGTGCGAGGAAACTACAGACTACCTTATCAACCACACACACCTGGGCTTCATTCTTTTTATTTAATTTTATTTTTTTAACCATCTGCATATATATGTATGGTAAGTGCCATCATTTGGCAAAACCTATTTAAATCAGATATAATTGCATTTGGATCTCACAGCAGCTGATAGTTTTCTTATGTGTGAGTGAATACATTAAACGAGAGTCTCCCAGTAGACGGAGCGATGACGGAAGAGTCTCCCAGTAGACGGAGCGATGACGGATCTCCCAGTAGACGGAGTGATGACTCCCAGTAGACGGAGAAAGATAGACGGAGTGATGACGGAAGGGTCTCCCAGTAGACGGAGTGATGACGGAAGAGTCTAACGAAGAGAGTAGACGTTGACCGGAAAGTCTCCCAGTAGACGAGATTGATGACGGAAGGTCTCCCAGTAGACGGAGTGATGACGGAAGAGTCTCCCAGTGACGGACGGAGTCCCAGATAGACGGAACGGAAGAGTCTCCCAGTAGACGGAGTGATGACGGAAGAGTCTCCCAGTAGACGGAGCGATGACGGAAGAGTCTCCCAGTAGACGGAGCGATGACGGAAGAGTTTCCCAGTAGCGGAGTGCTGACGGAAGAGTCTCCCAGTAGACGGAGCGATGACGGAAGAGTTTCCCCGTAGACGGAGCTGACGGAAGAGTGACGAGCGATGACGAAGAGTCTCCCAGTAAGGACGAGCGATGACGAAAGAGTCTCCAGTAGACGGAGCGATGACGGAAGAGTCTCCCATTAGACGGAGCGATGACGGAAGAGTTCCCCATAGACGGAGTGCTGACGAAAGAGTCTCCCAGTAGACGGAGCGATGACGGAAGAGTCTCCCAGTAGACTGAGCGATGACGGAAGGGTCTCCCAGTAGACGGAGTGATGACGGAAGAGTCTCCCAGTAGATGGAGTGCTGACGGAAGGGTCTCCCAGTAGACGGAGCGATGACGGAAGAGTTTCCCAGTAGATGGAGTGCTGACGGAAGGGTCTCCCAGTAGACGGAGCGATGACGGAAGAGTTTCCCAGTAGACGGAGCGATGACGGAAGAGTCTCCCAGTAGACGGAGCGATGACGGAAGAGTCTCCCAGTAAACGGAGCGATGACGGAAGAGTTTCCCAGTAGACGGAGCGATGACGGAAGAGTCTCCCAGTAGACGGAGCGATGACGGAAGAGTTTCCCAGTAGACGGAGCGATGACGGAAGAGTTTACCAGTAGATGGAGTGCTGCCGGAAGAGTCTCCCAGTGACGGAGCGATGACGGAAGAGTCTCCCAGTAGACGGAGCGATGACGGAAGAGTCTTCCCAGTAGACGGAGCGATGACGAAGAGTTTCCCAGTAGACGTAGCGATGATGGAAGAGTTTCCCAGTAGACGGAGCGATGACGGAGGGTCTCCCATAGACGGAGCGATGGCAGAAGAGTCCCCGGATGACGGAAAGAGTCTCCCCAGACGGAGATGACGGAAAGTCTCCCAGTAGACGGAGAGAGACGGAAGTCTCCCAGAACGATGACGGAAAGTCCCAGTAGAGGGAGCGATGACGGAGAGTCAGAGTGAGACGGAGTCTTCCCAATGGAGTGATGACGGAAGGGTTTCCCGGACCGAGCGATGACGAGTCTCCCAGTCGAGACGTAGACGGAGCGATGACGGAAGAGTCCAGTAGACGGAGCGATGACGGAAGAGCCCAGTAGACGGGAGCGATGACGGAAGGGTCTCCCAGTAGACGGGCGATGAAGGATGACGGAGTGAGACGAAGAGTCTCCAGAAGGAGCGTGACGGAATGAGTCTCCCAGTAGACGGTAGAGTGATGACGGAAAGTTCCCGAGAAGAGTCTCCCAGCGAGACGGAAGAGACGGACGGGCGAGGGTCTCCCAGTAGACGGAGCGATGACGGAAGAGTCCAGAAGACAGGACGGATGACGGAAGAGTCTCCCAGTAGACGGAGCGCGACGGAAGGTCTCCCAGTAGACGAGCGATGACGGAAGAGTCCCAGTCCGATGACAGTCCTAGTAGACGGAGCGATGAGGAGTCTCCCAGTAGACGGAGATGACGGAAGAGGTCTCCAGTAGACTGATGACGGAAGAGTCTCCCAGTAGACGGAGCGATGACGGAAGAGTCTCCCTGACGGCGTACGGAAGGGTCTCCCAGTAGACGGAGCGACGGAAGAGTCTCCCGTAGACGGACGATGACGGAAGGTCCCTCGATGACGGAAGAGCAGTAGACGGAGCGAGAGGAGTCCAGTGACGGAGTGATGACGGAAGAGTCTCCCAGTAGACGGAGCGATACGGAAGAGTCTCCCAGTAGACGGGAGCGATGACGGAAAGTCTCCCACGGAGCGATGACGTGAACGGAAGAGGTCTCCCAGTAGACGGAGCGATGACGGAAAGGGTTTCCCAGTAGAGGGAGCGATGACGGAAGAGTTCCCCAGTAACGGAGCTGCGGAGCGCTGACGGAAGAGTCTCCCAGTAGACGGAGTGCTGACGGAAGGGTCTCCCAGTAGACGGAACGATGACGGAAGAGTCTCCCAGTAGACGGAGCGATGACGGAAGAGTATCCCAGATGACGGAAGGGTTCCCTGTAGAGCGATGACGGAAGAGATAGACGGAGCGATGACGGAAGAGTCTCCCAGTAGACGGAGCGATGACGGAAGAGTTTCCCAGTAGACGGAGCGATGACGGAAGAGTCTCCCAGTAGACGGAGCGATGACGGAAGAGTCTCCCAGTAGACGGAGCGATGACGGAAGAGTCTCCCAGTAGACGGAGCGATGACGGAAGGGTCTCCCAGTAGACGGAGCGATGACGGAAGAGTCTCCCAGTAGACGGAGTGATGACGGAAGAGTCTCCCAGTAGACGGAGCGATGACGGAAGAGTCTCCCAGTAGACGGAGCGATGACGGAAGAGTCTCCCAGTAGACGGAGCGATGACGGAAGAGTTTCCCTAGACGGGCGATGACGGAGAGTCTCCCAGTAGACGGACGAGAGAGGGAGTCTCCCAGTAGACGGAGCGATCAGAAGAGTCTCCCAGTAGACGGAGACGATGACGGAAGAGTTCCCAGTAGACGGAAGCGATGACGGAAGAGTCCCCAGTAGACGAGCGATAAGGAAGAGAAGAGTTCCCAGTAGACGGAGTAACGATGAAGAAGGTCTCCCGTAGACGGAGCGATGACGGAAGAGTTCCCAGTAGACGGAGCGATGACGGAGTCTCCCAGTAGACTGACGTGACGGAAGAGTCTCCCAGTCGGAGGATCCCATAGACAGGATGACGGAAGGTCTCCCAGTAAGCGATGACGGAAGAGAGTGCTGACGGAAGTTCCAGTAGACGGGAGTGATGACGGAAGATGACCAGACAGACAGTAGACGATGACGGAAGGTTCCCAGTAGACGGAGCGATGACGGAAGAGTCTCCAGTAGACGGAAGCGTGACGGAAGAGTTCCCAGTAGACGGAGTGTGACGGAAGAGGTCTACAGTAGACGGAGCGATGACGGAAGAGTCTCCCAGTAGACGGAGTGCTAAGAACAGAGGAACGATGACGGAAGGTTCCCAGTAGACTGAGCGATGACGGAAGAGTCTCCCAGTAGACGGAGCGATGAGGAAGAGTCTCCCAGTAGACGGAGTGATGACGGTAAGGGTTCTCCCAGTAGACGGACGATGACGGAAGAGTCTCCCAGTAGACGGAGAGACGGAGACGGAGAGTGATGACGGAAGAGTCTCCCAGTAGATGGAGCGATGAGGAAGAGATCTCCCAGTAGACGAGACGGAGCGATGACGAACGGAGTCTCCCCAGTAGACGGAGCGATGACGGAAGGAGTTTCCCAGTAGACGATGACGGAAAGAGTCTCCCAGTAACGGAGCGTGAGAGATCTGACAGTAAGACGGAGTGCTGACGGAAGGTCTCCCAGTAGAGGAGACGATGACGGAAGAGTCTCCCAGTAGACGGAGCGATGACGGAAGAGTCTCCAGTAGAGACGGAGGCGTGACGAAGAGTCTCCCAGTAGACGGAGCAGTGATGAGGGAGACGTAGAGGATGACGAAGAGTCCCAGTAGACCGGAAGTGATGACGGAAGAGGTCTCCCAGTAGACGTTTACGGAAGAGTCTCCCAGTAGACGGAGCGCGGAGACGGAGTCTCCCAGTAGACCGAGAACAGTAGACGGAGCGATGACGGAAGAGTCTCCCAGTAGAGAGCGATGACGGAAGAGTCTCCCAGTAGACGGAGCGATGACGAAGAGGTTCCCAGTAGAGATGACGGGAGTTCCCATAGACGGAGCGATGACGAAGAGTCTCCAGTAGAGTAGACGGAGCGATGACGAAGGGTCTCTCCCAGTAGACGGAAGAGCGTGACGGAAGAGTTTCCCAGTAGACGGAAGATGACGGAAAAGAGTCTCCCAGACGGAGCCGATGACGGAAGGTCTCCCAGTAGACGGAGCGATGACGGAAGAGTCTCCCCAGTAGACGGAGTGATGACGGAAGAGTTCTCCCAGTATGACGGAGCAGAGGACGGAAGAGAGTCTCCCAGTAGACGGAGCGATGACGGAAGAGTCTCCCAGTAGACGGAGCGATGGAAGAGAAGAGTCTCCCAGAGACGACGATGACGGAAGAGTCCCAGTAGACGGAGCGATGACGGAAGAGTTCCCAGTAGAGAGGAGCGAGTGACGGAAGAGTTTCCCAGTAGACGGAGCGATGACGGAAGAGTCTCCCAGTAGGACGAGCGATGAGAAGGTCTCCCAGAGACGGAGTGCTGACGGAAGGGTCTCCAGTAGACGGAACAGGACGGAAGAGTCTCCCAGTAGACGGAGCGATGACGGAAGAGTCCCAGTAGACGGAGCGATGACGGAAGAGTCTCCAGTAGACGGAAGAGTGTGACGGAAGAGGCTCCCAGTAGACGGAGCGATGACGGAAGAGTCTCCCAGTAGACGGAGCGAGACGGAGAGTCTCCCAGTGACGGAGCGAGAGAGAGTGATGGAAGAGTCCCAGTAGACGGAGCGATGAAGAAGAGTCTCCCAGTAGACCGTGACGGAAGAGTTTAGACGAGCGATGACGGAAGAGTCCCCCAGTAGACGGTAGCGGACGAAGAGTCTCCAGTCTGACAGAGCGATGACGGAAGAGTCCCTCCCAGTAGACGGAGCGATGACGGAAGGAAGAGTCTCCCAGTCGAGACAGTAGACGGAGCGATGACGGAAGAGTCTCCCAGTAGACGGATGCAGTAGACGGATGACGGAAGAGTTCCCAGTAGACGGAGCGAGACGGAAGAGTCTCCCAGTAGACGGAGCGCTGACGGAAGAGTTTCCCAGTAGACGGAAGGATGACGGAAGAGTCTCCCAGTGAAGAGACAGGAGGACGTCTCCCAGTAGACGGATGACGGAAGAGTCTCCCAGTAGACGGCGTGTGACGGAAGGTCTCCCAGTAGACGGAGACGATGACGGAAGAGTCTCCCAGTAGACGGAGCGATGACGGAGGTCTCTCCAGTAGACGGAGCGTGAGAAGAGTCTCCCAGTAGACGGAGCGATGAGGAAGAGTCTCCAGTAGACGGAGGGATGACGTGAAGAAGAGTTCCCAGTAACGGAGCGATGACGGAAGAGTCTCCCAGTAGACAGAGCGATGACGGAAAGAGTCTAGACGGAGATGACAGTAGACGGAGACGGAAGAGTCTCCCAGTGAGGAGAGCGATCTCCCATAGACGGAAGATGTTCCCAGTAGACGGAGCGATGACGGAAGAGTCTCCCAGTAGAGGAGCGATGACAGAAGAGAGTGAGAGGTGGACGGAAGGGTCTCCCAGTAGACGGAGCGATGACGGAAGAGTCTCCCAGTAGACGAACGATGACGGAAGAGTCTCCCAGTAGACGGAGCGATGACGGAAGGGTTCCCAGTAGACGGAGCTCCCAGTAGACGGAGATGACGGAGAGTTCCCAGTAGACGGAGCGATGACGGAAGAGTCTCCCAGTAGACGGACGATGATGGAAGGGTCTCCCAGTAGACGGAGCGATGACGGAAGAGTCTCCCAGTAGACGGAAGCGATGACGGAAGAGTCTCCCAGTAGACGGAGCGATGACGGAAGGTTCCCAGTAGGAGCGATGACGGAAAGAGTCTCCCAGTAGACGGAGCGATGACGGAAGAGTCTCCCAGTAGACGGAGCGATGACGGAAGAGTCTCCCAGTAGACAGAGTGCTGGTGATACTGGGATGCTGCAGTCCAGGAGCTGGGAGTGTGGTGATGGTTCTGACTGGTACCAGTCCCTTAACGCAGACATGTTGGTGTCTGTGAAGTCCACTCTGTGAATTATATCGGGCGTCAGGTTTTGAGGCAGAATGGAGGACCCAAACGCAGGAGTGCAAAAGAAAAGTTATTTATTAACAAAATACAAAAATCCGAACTAAACTAATTCAACAAAAGTAATCCAAACCAACATAGGGATGAAAACAGAAAAACACTCATGACTACGGCGCATCAAAGCAAGTAGAAAACGTACAAGACTAAGACAACAGACCAGTAAACTGGTACTTTGGAGAAGCCATGTTGATGGGTGTTGTAGGTACAGCAAGGTGTCGCATTATAAGATGACCTTGTGGTTCGTATTTGCTGCCTGGATTCCTGAGATTCTACTATTCTGGCGTATCGCTGCTGTGATGGTTGAATAAAATAGGAAATAAAGGTGGAAAAGGGTTCATCCTTGTCTTGTAGCTGTGCAGACCGAAGCGCTGTGATGTTGATCCATCTGTTGCCTTGGTGATGAGTAGAGTGTTTATCCAATGATTCACCAAAACCAAATTATTTCAGTTTGAAAAGAAATTCCCAATTTAATTGATCAAATGATTTTTTTCAGCATCCGGTGAAGTTATGGCTGTTGGTGTTTGTGTTTGTGAAGTGTGCTGAATGAAATTACAGGGTCTGGGTAGATTATTAGAGGAACGTCTTCCTCTGATGAAACCAGTTTGGTCTGATTTGATGATCATTTATTTTCTCTATTGTTGAGTTGCATTAGTGACGTTGAGTTGCAGACGATCAGCTGACATCACCACAGCGATCCTATTGGCTGTGAGGGCTCCACAGAGCTGTCAATCACCCAGATCCAGCCTTCCTGAGATACGTCCTTGTAGAAACAACTGCAGCTCAGCAGCTGCTCCAGATGTTTGACCTAACCCTAACCCCAACCCAGTCTGGTCTGGTCCAGATGCTCAGATGTTCTACAGTCTTCTGTTTTGTGACCTGCTGATCATCAAACTCATTGGTTACAGATGTTCCTCCAGCTGGTTATTTTTAGCTACTCTTGCTTCTCCAGACTTTTGTTGAGATGACTCTTTACAGATATGCTGCTGCCATCAAATTCAAGATCCAAACGTTTTTGTTGCCATCAACAACTGGTGCAGCTGAAGGTCACGTGGTCCCGTCAGAGCAGGTCTGCAGCCCGGTTGGCCCCCCAGGGGCCTCAGCTGCAGGTGTTGCAGCTCCACAGAGAGGCGAGCGTGTTCCCACTCATGACATCATCACTGTGACAGCGAGCACCTGTGCACAACCACAGCCTGTTTGTGAGAAAGCAGGAAACCCTCGACAATGTTGATAAGAACGCCGGCGGCTGGAAAGCATCATGTTCAGACAACCACACAGCTCTGATTTCACTTCCTCACTCTGTCTCTGGGAGGCTCACCTTTAGTAAAGTTGATGCTTGAACACAGAAAGTATGTGAACCCCCTGGAGTTAGACTGAATTAGCCTAACGTACAAGTTCGTCTTCATCTATATCAGAATAATATACAAAGGTTTTGAAGCTGATGACACACAAATGGATCATTTCTGTGTTTGTGTTGAACACATCCACAACAGCGGCAGTGCTGCAGAGAAACGCATTTCTTCTTGTAGTTAGCAGCTGGTTGAAGCTCCTTTGGCAGCAGTGACTTTGTCAGGATCTCTGGAGTTCTGGTCCACAGAAACACTCCTAAAACATCAGTACAATGTCAAGAAGACATTGATGAAACATCAGTGAAATGCCAGAGAAACGGTCCCAAAGCATCATTGAAGCATGACTGACATGCTGGTGAAGCTTCGCTGCGACATCAGTAAAACACTGCAGAACCTGAATACTGGGGAAGCATCACTGGGACAATGACGGGGAGAGTTCGTGGGGGCGGAGCCAGTCCCTACTGTCATCAGATGAGAGGGAGGGTCACCTGTACAGGAGAGAAGCCACCTCAGAAGGATGGAGGCTGGAACCCAGGAGAACCAAGACTCTGGAGGACTTTGATGTTGTCTGCAGCTGTCGAGCTCAGGTGGAACCTGGCACACCTGAACCAGAACCTGTCTCAACCCACACGACCAGCCTCTGGGTACTGAGAGCTTCACAGCAGCAGAAGTGATGATGATGAAGGTCTAACTGTGACTAATTATTGTTATAAACTCCTCACTCCCCCCCCCCCCCATCAATGATTTAAAAACATGATTCTGAATGGTAAAATGGTCAATGGACTGCATTAATATAGCTTATAGACTCATAGGATCAGGGTTAGAGTTTCTGAAAAGGGTTAGGGGGTAGGGTGTTAGGCTTTAGGAGGTAGGGTATAGGGTATAGGGGTGTTAGGGTAGGTAGGGTTAGGGGGTAGGGTATATAGGGTAGGGTAGGTAGGGTATAGGTGTTAGGGTATAGGGGGTAGGGTATAGGTGTTAGGGTATATAGGGTTAGGGGGTAGTTAGGTAGGGGGTAGGGTCTAGGGGGTAGGGTTAGGGTATGGGGGTAGGGTATAGGGTCGGGTATAGGGGGTAGGTAGGGTATAGGGGGTATGGTATGGGGTAGGGTATAGGTGTTAGGCGTAGGAGGTAGGGTAGGGTTAGGGTAGGGGGTAGGGTAGGGTGTATCGGGGGTAGGGGTATAGGGGTCTAGGGGGTTAGGTGGGTTAGGGTATAGGGGGGGGGGGTATAGGGGGGTAGGGTTAGGTGGGGTTAGGGTAGGGTTAGGGTATAGGGGTTAGGGTTCGGGTAGGGGTAGGGTATAGGGTTAGGGGTATAGGGTTTAGGGTGGGTGGGTAGGGGTGGGTACAGGTGTTAGGGTATAGGGTATAGGGTATAGGTAGGGTTAGATTCTGCCAGCCCCACTGACTGAAGTCTCTGTGATGTCAGCATCTCCTTCATCCATCAGCGTTCTTCTTCTGTCGTCTGAACACCTGCCTGTTTCTTGTCTTGTTGTCGGCTGAGGAGCGTGAACACCCCCCCCCCCCCACCTCCTCAAACCAGTGGCGTCACCACACGCCTCAGGAAGTCAGGCGTGCAACACGAACACCACACAACAACACACTTCACCACTTCCTAAACACAAATATGAGTCTGCAGTGGCTCTGCTGCACAAGGGTTGTCATAGCAACCCAGAACCCAGACTGAACGAACGCTGCAGCCGTCCAGAACCCAGACTGACGAACGCTGCAGCCGTCCAGAACCCAGACTGACGAACGCTGCAGCCGTCCAGAACCCAGACTGACGAACGCTGCAGCCGTCCAGAACCCAGACTGATGAACGCTGCAGCCGTCCAGAACCCAGACTGACGAACGCTGCAGCCGTCCAGAACCCAGACTGATGAACCGCAGCTGAACCCAGAAGCTGCAGCAGCGTCCAGAACCCAGACTGATGAACGCTGCAGCCAGAACCCAGATGAAACGCTGCCAGACCCAGACTGATGAACGCTGCAGCTGTCCAGAACCCAGACTGAAGAACGCTGCAGCCGTCCAGAACCCAGACTGATGAACGCTGCAGCTGTCCAGAACCCAGACTGACGAACGCTGCAGCCGTCCAGAACCCAGACCGAACGCTGCATGAACCCAGAGAACGCTGCAGCCGTCCAGAACCCCTGACCAGATGAACGCTGCAGCCGTCCAGAACCAGACTGATGAACCCAACTGACGTGCAGCCGTCCAGAACCCAGACTGATGAACGCTGCAGCCGTCCAGAAAACTGCAAACGCTGCAGCCGTCCAGAACCCAGACTGACGAACGCTGCAGCCGTCCAGAACCCAGACTGACGAACGCTGCAGCCGTCCAGAACCCAGACTGATGAACGCTGCAGCCGTCCAGAACCCAGACTCCAGAACGAGCCGTCCAGAACCCCAGAACCCAGCTGACGAACAGCTGAACCCAGAACCCAGAACCCTGAGCCGTCCAGAACCCAGACTGACGAACCCTGCAGCCGTCCAGAACCCAGACTGACGAACGCTTGCAGCCGTCCAGAACCCAGGACCCAGAACCCGACTGACTGGAACGCTGCAGCCGTCCAGAACCCCAGACTGACGAACGCTGCAGCCGTCCAGAACCCGACAACGAACAACGAACGCTGCAGCCGTCCAGAACCCAGACGCTGACCAGAACGCTGCGTCCGAATCCAGAACCCAGACTGATGAACGCTGCAGCCGTCCAGAACCCAGACTGATGAACGCTGCAGCCGTCCAGAACCCAGACTGACGAACGCTGCAGCCGTCCAGAACCCAGACTGATGAACGCTGCAAGGCCGTCCAGAAACCCCAGGACTGAACGAACGCTGCAGCCGTCCAGAACCCAGACTGACGAACGCTGCAGCCGTCCAGAACCCCAGACTGACGAACGCTGCAGCCGTCCAGAACCCAGACTGACGAACGCTGCAGCCGTCCAGAACCCAGACTGACGAACGCTGCAGCCGTCCAGAACCCAGACTGACGAACGCTGCAGCCGTCCAGAACCCAGACTGACGAACGCTGCAGCCGTCCAGAACCCAGACTGACGAACGCTGCAGCCGTCCAGAACCCAGACTGATGAACGCTGCAGCCGTCCAGAACCCAGACTGACGAACGCTGCAGCCGTCCAGAACCCAGACTGATGAACGCTGCAGCCGTCCAGAACCCAGACTGACGAACGCTGCAGCCGTCCAGAACCCAGACTGACGAACGCTGCAGCCGTCCAGAACCCAGACTGAGAACTGCAGCCGTCCAGAACGCTGCAGCCCGTCCTGAACCAGACTGAGAACGCTCCTGCAGCAGCCGTCCAGAACCCAGACTGACGAACGCTGCAGCCGTCCAGAACCCAGACTGAACTGACGAATTGCAGCCGTCCAGAAACCCCAGACTGACGAACGCTGCAGCCGTCCAGAACCCAGACTGAACGCTTCAGCCGTCCAGAACCCAGACTGACGAACGCTGCAGCCGTCCAGAACCCAGACTGACGAACGCTGCAGCCGTCCAGAACCCCAGACTGAGCCGTCCGAACAGACTGAAACGCTGCAGCCGTCCAGAACCAGACTGACAAGCTGCAGCCGTCCAGAACCCACTGACTAACGCTGCAGCCGTCCAGAACCCACCTGAAACGCTGCAGCCGTCCAGAACCCAGACTGATAACACTGCAGCCGTCCAGAACCCAGGACGTGAACGTGCAGCCCGTCCAGAACCCAGACTGATGACGCTGACGAACGCTGCAGCCGTCCAGAACCCAGACTGACGAACAGCTGCAGCCGTCCCCAGAACCCAGAACTGAGAAACCTGCAGCCGTCCAGAACCCAGACTGACGAACGCTGCAAGCCGTCCAGAACCCAGACTGACGAAGAACGCTGCAGCCGTCCAGAACCCAACAGTAACGAACCGCTGCAGCCGTCCAGGAGAAGCTTGAGATTATCTTACCCCTAACCCCTAAACCCCTAACCCCTACCCCTAACCCCTAACCCCTAACCCCTAACCCCTAACCCCTAACCCCTAACTCCTAACCCCTGACCCCCTAACCCCTAACCCCTAACCCCTAACCCCTAACCCCTAACCCCTAACCCTGACCCCTAACTCCTAACCCAACCCCTGACCCCTAACCCCTAACCCCTAACCCCTACCCTAAACCCAACTCCTAACCCCCTAACCCCCCCTAACCCCTGAAACCCTAAACCCCTAACCCCCTAACCTGAACCCCCCTAACCCCTAACCCCTAACCCTAACCCCTAACCCCTAACCCCTAACCCCTAACCCCTAACCCCTACTAACCCTAACCCCTAACCCCTAACCCTAACCCCTAACCCCTAACCCTAAAACCCTAACCCCTAACCCCTAACCCCTAACCCTTGACCCCTAACTCCTAACCCCTAACCCCCCTAACCCCCTAACCCCCTACTCCTGAACCCCTGACCCCTAACTCCTAACCCCTAACTCCTAACCCCTAACCCCTAACCCCTAACCCCTGACCCCTAAACTCCTAACCCCTAACCCCTAACTCCTAACCCCTAACCCCTAACCCCTAAAAACCCCTAACCCCTAACCCCTAACCCCTAACCCCTAACTCTAACCCCTAACCCCCCCCTAACCCCTAACCCCTAACCCCTAACCCTAACTCCTAACCCCTAACCCCTAAAACCCCTAAACCCCTAACCCTACCCCTAACCCCCTAAACCCTAACCCCTAACCCCTAACCCCTAACCCCTAAACCCCTAACCCCTAACCCCTCCCTAACCCTAACCCCTAACCCCTGACCCCCCTAACCCCTAACCCCTAACCCCTAACTAACCCCTGACCCCTAACTCCTAACCCCTAACTCCTAACCCCTAACCCCTAACCCCTAACCCCTAACCTCTAACCCTCAGAGGAAAACAAACACGTTTGTGAATGTCATGTTCAGATTCAACCTCACATGTTGCTGCAGTGTTTGAGTCGTGGTGATTTTCAGGGAACAAGAAGAAACAACTGGTTTAAACTGTGAAAACATTTCTGAAAACAGTGGGCAGAGGAACAAAGAGCTCCGAATTAAAAAGCCAACACTTACCGTCTAATGTTCGTCGGGGGAAACCTCCATCTGCCTGGTGGAGCTGAGGAGGTGGAGCAGAGCTCAGCTCTGTCGTCAGAGGCTGATAAAGTGTTGCTGCTGGTGTTTCTCCTCAGAGTTGCAGCAGGATGGAGGATCTACGGCAGAAGCAGAAGAGGCCTTCAGTCCTGCGTCAGGTTTCTCAGCCAGCTTCCAGAAACCACCATGGTACGCAGATGTTTTACACCTCCACGACTCTGCTGCTCTGTGCTCAAACTCTAGCTCCGCCTCTTCTTCCCCAGAGCTTCCAGAGACCAGCGGCTCCATCCCCATCTGTAAAGAAGAGCTGGATCTTCCTCAGACCTCCAGACCAGGACTTCATCTCTCCAGAAGAGACGAGCAGCAGCAGAAGTCAGAGATCCGCCTTCATGACGGGTGATTTCACGTTCACTCAGGTTGAATCAGAAGCTCGTGATCTCAGCCCACAAATGATCTTTACCACATTAAAAGAAGACAAATCTGATTTCAGAACTTGAAAACTGACTTTAAAAACACGTGAAAAAATAAAACTGACATAAATAAATAAAACTGACAAATAAAATGTTTTTGAAAAACATTCAGAAACTCACAGATTTGCAAGAAAAAAAAACATCCTGCAAATTTGGGAGAAAAAAATCTAAATTTCTTACTCGTCAAATGAAAGTCCAGGACCATGTTTGGAGGAAACCAGATGCAGTATCTCAGCAGAAACATCACGGTGGTGGAGGTGTGATGGTCCGGGACTCCTGTCTGTCCTGATGACCTGATGCTGTTTGGTCTTGCAGACATCCCCAACCTGAACTCAGACCAGATGAGAGGAGTCTCGCTCAGTGGAGGGTCCAGCAGGACATCGTTCAGTACATGGAGCGGCAGGTGGGACTTCAGGACCTTCAGAGGTCTACAGACACACCCCCTAACCCTAACCGCTGACTAACGGACACATCTGTGACTATATCTGAACACAAATCATTTTGTTCCAGGTTATAATCTGTTCTATTATATTCTATTCTATTATAATCTATTCTATCATAATCTATTCTATTATAATCTATTCTATCATAATCTGTTCTATTATAATCTGTTCTATTATAATCTATTCTATTATAATCTATTCTATCATAATCTGTTCTATTATATTTGTTCTATTATAATCTATTCTATTATAATCTATTCTATTATAATCTGTTCTATTATAATCTGTTCTATTATAATCTATTCTATTATAATCTATTCTATTATAATTTGTTTTATTATATTCTATTCTATTATAATCTATTCTATCATAATCTGTTCTATTATAATTTGTTCTATTATAATCTATTCTATTATCATTTGTTTTATTCGATTATATTCTATTATAATCTATTTTATCATAATCTGTTCTATATATTTCTATATTTCTATCTATCTGTTCTATTCTATCTTATAATGTTCTATTATAATCTCTTCTATTATTTATTAATTCTGTTCTAATTCTAATTCTATTCTATTATAATCTATTCTATTATAACCTGTTCTATTCTATTCTATTATAATCTATTCTATTATAATCCGTTCTATTATATTCTATTATAATCTGTTCTATTATAATTTATTCAATTATATTCTATTATAATCTGTTCTATTATAAACTATTCTATTATGTTCTATGATAATCTGTTCTATTATAATTTATTCAATTATATTCTATTATAATCTGTTCTATTATAACCTATTCTATTATGTTCTATTATAATCTGTTCTATTATAATCTATTAGATTATATTCTATTTTATTCTGTTCTATTATAATCTATTCGATTATATTCTATTATAATCTATTCGATTATATTCTATTATAATCTGTTCTATTATAATATATTAGATTATATTCTATTATAATCTGTTCTATTATAATCTATTAGATTATATTCTATTATAATCTGTTTGATTATAATCTATTAGATTATATTCTATTATAATCTGTTTGATTATAATCTATTCGATTATATTCTATTATAATCTGTTCTATTATAATCTATTCGATTATGTTTTATTATAATCTGTTCTATTATAATCTATTCGATTATATTCTATTATAATCTGTTCTATAATAATTTATTTTATTATGTTCTATTATAATCTGTTCTATTATATTTATTCTATAATGTTCTATGTTCTATTATATTCTGTTCTATTATATTCTGTTCTATTCTATTCTATTCTATTATTATCTGTTCTATTATAATCTATTCTATTATAATTTATTCTATCATAATCTGTTCTATTATGTTCTATTCGATTATGTTCTTTTATAATCTGTTCTTTTATAATCTATTCTATTATGTTCTATTATCTGTTAAATTCTATTTTATTCTATTATAATCTGTTCTATTATAATATATTCTATTATGTTCTTTTATAATCTGTTCTATCATAATCTATTCTAAATCATCGATTTTATTCTATTCTTAAATATTCTGTTTTATCTCTTCTATTAATCTAATCCATTCTATTCTTTTCTACCGTAATCTATTGTATTTTATTTTATTTAAATTATATTATACTCTCTGTTCTATTCTTTTTTCTACTCCAGTCTTCTCTATTCTCATCTCTATGCTCCCCTGGTGGCTCCAGGCGCCTCCTGGTGGCTCCAGGTGCCCCCTGGTGGCTCCAGGCACCACCTGGTGGCTCCAGGCGCCCCCTGGTGGCTCCAGGGTGTCTCCTGGTGGCTCCAAGGATCCCCCTGGTGGCTCCAGGCGCCCCCTGGTGGCTCTAGGGCTTCTCCTGGTGGCTCCAGGCGCCCCCTGGTGGCTCTAGGGCGTCTCCTGGTGGCTCCAGGCGCCCCCTGGTGGCTCTAGGCCGTCTCCTGGTGACT
>JAGFBZ010001665.1:0-35000 GCA_018398805.1 Hirundichthys speculiger | reverse complement strand
CAGAAGGACCAGCTGAAGGACCATCCGAAGGACCAGCTGAAGGACCAGCTTTGACTGTGACCTGTCTGTCTCTTTGTCTTGCAGAAGGCGTCCTCAGACTGGACCTACAACATTCCTCTTCTTCTGTCTCAGTCTCAGCTTCCTGAAGAAAGCCGGGTCCAGCAGTGGAGTCTGAAACATCTGGAGGAGTTGTCCCAACATCGCTACGCAGCTTCTGGCTCCACCCACCTTCTCCCAGGTAACACCTGAGCCAAGACCAGGACATTTACCAGAACACAACCACATCTGAGTCTTCACCACGGATGGTCAGAAGAATTAAGAAGTAAATACTCATCATCTACACAGACATCAGTCACACACATCATGATGGCACCAGAACAGAAGTGGTCCCAGTTCTGGTCCCAGTTCTGGTCCCAGTTCTAGTCCCAGTTCTAGTCCCAGTTCTAGTCCCAGCTCTGGTCCCAGTTCTGCTCCCAGTTCTGGTCCCAGCTCTGGTCCCAGCTCTGGTCCCAGCTCTGGTCCCAGTTCTGGTCCCAGTTCTAGTCCCAGTTCTGGTCCCAGTTCTAGTCCCAGTTCTGGTCCCAGCTCTGGTCCCAGCTCTGGTTCCAGCTCTGGTCCCAGTTCTAGTCCCAGTTCTGGTCCCAGTTCTGGTCCCAGTTCTGATCCCAGTTCTAGTCCCAGTTCTAGTCCCAGCTCTGGTCCCAGTTCTGGTCCCAGTTCTAGTCCCAGTTCTGGTCCCAGCTCTGGTCCCAGTTCTGGTTCCAGTTCTGGTCCCAGTTCTGGTCCCAGTTCTAGTCCCAGTTCTGGTCCCAGTTCTAGTCCCAGTTCTGGTCCCAGTCCTGGTCCCAGTTCTGGTCCCAGTTCTGGTCCCAGTTCTAGTCCCAGTTCTGGTCCCAGCTCTGGTCCCAGTTCTGGTTCCAGTTCTGGTCCCAGCTCTGGTCCCAGTTCTAGTCCCAGTTCTGGTCCCAGTTCTGTTCCCAGCTCTGGTCCCAGCTCTGGTCCCAGTTCTGGTCCCAGTTCTGGTTCCAGTTCTGGTCCCAGCTCTGGTCCCAGTTCTGGTCCCAGTTCTGGTCCCAGTTCTGGTCCAGTTCTGGTCCCAGTTCTGGTCCCAGCTCTGGTCCCAATTCTAGTCCCAGTTCTAGTCCCAGCTCTGGTCCCAGCTCTGGTCCCAGCTCTGGTCCCAGTTCTGTTCCAGTTCTAGTCCCAGTTCTAGTCCCAGTTCTGGTCCCAGTTCTAGTCCCAGCTCTGGTCCCAGTTCTGGTCCCAGCTCTGGTCCCAGCTCTGGTCCCAGTTCTAGTCCCAGTTCTGGTCCCAGTTCTGGTTCCAGTTCTGGTCCCAGTTCTGGTCCCAGTTCTAGTCCCAGTTCTGGTCCCAGTCCTGGTCCCAGTTCTGGTCCCAGTTCTGGTTCCAGTTCTGGTCCCAGTTCTGGTCCCAGTTCTGGTTCCAGTTCTGGTCCCAGCTCTGGTCCCAGCTCTGGTCCCAGCTCTGGTCCCAGTTCTGTTCCAGTTCTAGTCCCAGTTCTAGTCCCAGTTCTGGTCCCAGTTCTAGTCCCAGCTCTGGTCCCAGTTCTGGTCCCAGTTCTGGTCCCAGCTCTGGTCCCAGTCCTGGTCCCAGTTCTGGTCCCAGCTCTGGTCCCAGTCCTGGTCCCAGTTCTGGTCCCAGTTCTGGTTCCAGTTCTGGTTCCAGTTCTGGTCCCAGCTCTTGTCCCAGTTCTGATCCCAGCTCTGGTCCCAGTTCTAGTCCCAGCTCTGGTCCCAGTTCTGGTCCCAGTTCTAGTCCCAGTTCTGGTTCCAGCTCTGGTCCCAGCTCTGGTCCCAGTTCTGGTTCCAGTTCTGGTCCCAGCTCTGGTCCCAGTTCTGGTCACAGGTCAGATGGCTTCTCTTAGCGGTAGAAGATCATAAGACCAGGCAGTAACATACAAATAAGCTTTACTTTGTTCTGATTGGACAATGTCTGCAGAGAGGCGGGTTCTTTTGGCTGTGTAGATTCCTGTCAATCATCCTGAACATCCATCCTTCCTGAGATACGCCCTTGTAGAAACATCCAGGCCTCAGCGGTTCCAGACTGATATAAAGAACCTAGAAGTGTTCTGGAGTTCGCTCCTGCTCCGCTCACTTGAGGAAGAACGAACAGCGGTGTGGACAAAACCATTTTTTAAAAAGGAGCCAAGAAGGTTATTGAAATTATTAAAATTAGAATGTTGTATGATTTCTGGAGTCATTCGTATGAATATATATTAGTTAAGTGTATCTATGATCATTTTGTCATAGAGGCTACTGGGGGCCGTGTGGGCCCCAGTGGGCTGTGGGCCCTTATGATTGTCATCACCTTTCCCCCCTATACGACGGCGCTGGTCCCGGTCCATTTTCTCCGTCCACTGTGGGATGTGGAGTCGGCCTACATTAAATACTTTTAGGAATTTCCCGCTCTCTGCGTCTGCTAGCGGTGGCTTTGTCCTCTCTGAGGAAGGTGTTTGTCTTGGCATCACACGTAGGAGCGTCGCGCTTTCATACTTGGTCATTTTAGTGGCTCATAATGCAGGTTAAGGGTTAAGGTTAACCCTAGGGTCAGACCAGGGTTAGGTTAACCCTAGGGTTAGACCAGGGTTAGGGTTAACCCTAGGGTCAGACCAGGGTTAGGGTTAACCCTAGGGTTAGACCAGGGTTAGGGTTAACCCTAGGGTTAGACCAGGGTTAGGGTTAACCCTAGGGTCAGACCAGGGTTAGGGTTAACCCTAACCCAACAGACCAGGATTAGGGTTAATCCTAGGGTCAGACCAGGGTTAGGGTTAACTCTAACCCAACAGACCAGGGTTAGGGTTAGGGTCCCAGAGCTGGGACCAGAACTGGGACCAGAACTGGGACTAGAACTGGGACTAGAGCTGGGACCAGATTTGGGACCAGAGCTGGGACCAGAACTGGGTGGGATGGGTTAGGGTTAGGGTTAATCGGGGGGGGGGGGGGGGGCTGATTAGTACCTTCCTGGCTACTTCTCTTCTGTTGCGTCTGGGGGGTCCGGTCATCGCCTTGACCGGACTTGTTGCTGGTGGGGGGAGGGGGGCGGTTGACTGGGCTAGATGGTTCTTGGTGGGCCTGGAGGGAAATCCAGTCACTGGTGGAGGTCTGCTGCATGACACTGGTCCAACGTTCTCAGTTGTCTTTACCTGGTAGGTCCACTACCATAAGGTGACTTTATTATGTGTTTACACAAAAAAACGTTTTAAAAACTTTCAAATTGAGGCACAAACTCTGTCTCTGTTTCTGACTCATCACTGGTGTTTTCCAGATCTGGTCCCCAGTATTGAATGCTACAAATACAACAATATCCGGCCTCCGTACACCTATGCCTACTTGATCAGATGGGTAACTATCACCTGTCCAGTCACACCTTTAAATACCAACATTCACCTGGAGTCCTGCTGTGAAAGCTGCTTTCTCTCCGACCTCAGTCCATCCTGGAGTCTCCAGACAAACAGCGCACCCTAAACGAGATCTACAACTGGTTCACCACCATGTTCTACTACTTCAGACACAACACCGCCACCTGGAAGGTCAGGACCAATCACATCACACTCTGATACCTGCTCATGAAAGCAGGCAGCAGAAGTATGTGAACCCACTGCAGTTCACTGGTTTCTGCATTATTCTTTGGAGGAAGAAGTAAAAGAACCAATTAAACATTCATATTATTGGATGAAAAGTAGGTGAACCCATTGAACAATAAAATGTGTCTTCCCCTCAAACCTAAAATGGCAGTGAAAACAGTGGTCTAACAGAGTGCTCCACTCCACCGGTTAGACCAGAGGAGCAGTGGTCTGGTAGAGTGGAGGAGTAGTGGTCTGGTAGAGTGGAGGAGCAGTGGTCTGGTAGAGTGGAGGGGGGGTCAGTGATCTATTAGAGTGGAGGGGTCAGTGGTCTATTAGAGTGGGGGGGTTCGAGGTCTATTAGAGTGGAGGGGTCAGTGGTCTATTAGAGTGGGGGGGTCCGAGGTCTATTAGAGTGGAGGGGTCAGTGATCTATTAGAGTGGAGGGGTCAGTGATCTATTAGAGTGGAGGGGTCAGTGATCTATTAGAGTGGGGGGGTCAGTGGTCTATTAGAGTGGAGGGGTCAGTGGTCTATTAGAGTGGAGGGGTCCGAGGTCTATTAGAGTGGAGGGGTCAGTGGTCTATTAGAGTGGAGGGGTCCGAGGTCTATTAGAGTGGAGGGGTTCGAGGTCTATTAGAGTGGAGGGGTCAGTGGTCTATTAGAGTGGGGGGGTCAGTGGTCTATTAGAGTGGAGGGGTCAGTGGTCTATTAGAGTGGAGGGGTCCGAGGTCTATTAGAGTGGAGGGGTCAGTGGTCTATTAGAGTGGGGGGGTTCGAGGTCTATTAGAGTGGAGCGGTCAGTGGTCTATTAGAGTGGAGGGGTCCGAGGTCTATTAGAGTGGGGGGGTCAGTGGTCTATTAGAGTGGGGGGGTTCGAGGTCTATTAGAGTGGAGGGGTCAGTGGTCTATTAGAGTGGGGGGGTCCGAGGTCTATTAGAGGGGAGGGGTCCGAGGTCTATTAGAGTGGAGGGGTCAGTGGTCTATTAGAGTGGGGGGGTTCGAGGTCTATTAGAGTGGAGGGGTCAGTGGTCTATTAGAGTGGGGGGGTCAGTGGTCTATTAGAGTGGAGGGGTCAGTGGTCTATTAGAGTGAAGGGGTCCGAGGTCTATTAGAGTGGAGGGGTCAGTGGTCTATTAGAGTGGAGGGGTCCGAGGTCTATTAGAGTGGAGGGGTTCGAGGTCTATTAGAGTGGGGGGGGTCAGGGGTCTATAGAGTGGAGGGGGAGTGGTCTATTAGAGTGGGGGGTCAGTGGTCTATTAGAGTGGAGGGGTCCGAGTGGTCTATTAGAGTGGAGGGGTCAGTGGTCTATTAGAGTGGGGGGGTTCGAGGTCTATTAGAGTGGAGCGGTCAGTGGTCTATTAGAGTGGAGGGGTCCGAGGTCTATTAGAGTGGAGGGGTCAGTGGTCTATTAGAGTGGGGGGGTTCGAGGTCTATTAGAGTGGAGGGGTCAGTGGTCTATTAGAGTGGGGGGGTTCGAGGTCTATTAGAGTGGAGCGGTCAGTGGTCTATTAGAGTGGAGGGGTCCGAGGTCTATTAGAGTGGGGGGGTCAGTGGTCTATTAGAGTGGGGGGGTTCGAGGTCTATTAGAGTGGAGGGGTCAGTGGTCTATTAGAGTGGGGGGGTCCGAGGTCTATTAGAGGGGAGGGGTCCGAGGTCTATTAGAGTGGAGGGGTCAGTGGTCTATTAGAGTGGGGGGGTTCGAGGTCTATTAGAGTGGAGGGGTCAGTGGTCTATTAGAGTGGGGGGGTCAGTGGTCTATTAGAGTGGAGGGGTCAGTGGTCTATTAGAGTGGAGGGGTCCGAGGTCTATTAGAGTGGAGGGGTCAGTGGTCTATTAGAGTGGAGGGGTCCGGTCTATTAGAGTGGAGGGGTTCGAGGTCTATTAGAGTGGAGGGGTCAGTGGTCTATTAGAGTGGGGGGGTCAGTGGTCTATTAGAGTGGAGGGGTCAGTGGTCTATTAGAGTGGGGGGTCCGAGGTCTATTAGAGTGGAGGGGTCAGTGGTCTATTAGAGTGGGGGGGGTTCAGAGGTCTATTAGAGTGGAGGGTCAGTGGTCTATTAGAGTGGAGGGGTCCGAGGTCTATTAGAGTGGGGGGTCAGTGGTCTATTAGAGTGGGGGGGTCAGTGGTCTATTAGAGTGGGAAGGGGTCAGTGGTCTATTAGAGTGGAGGGGGGTCAGTGGTCTATTAGAGTGGGGGGGTCCGAGGTCTATTAGAGTGGAGGGGTCAGTGATCTATTAGAGTGGAGGGGTCAGTGGTCTATTAGAGTGGGGGGGTCCGAGGTCTATTAGAGTGGAGCTGTAAATAGTGGTCAGTGGTCTACTAGGGAACGGTCATTCAGGTTAAAGATGATGTAATGATTCTCTTTAAAGATGAGATATGTTTCTCTTGGACAAGCGGCACTGATGTTGGTTCAGAAAAATAATGCTCAGGAGTAGCAGCTGAACTCTGGTAAGACCCCAGCAGAGCATAAATGTCCATAAACCCCAGGGGTTAACAGAGCTAACAGGATGACTATCATTTCCTTCAAAAGTGAATGTTAAATGAGACATCTTCCTTTTTGTTGCTATTGTATGTATATTATCTGAAGAATGAGCTTCCAAAACATTCCTTCTTGTATCTATGTTTTTTTCCCAGAATGCAGTGCGTCACAACCTGAGCCTTCACAAGTGTTTCATTCGAGTGGAGGGCGGGAAGGGGGCTGTGTGGACGGTGGATGAAAGAGAGTACCAGAGGAGGCGGGGCCAGAAGTACCACAGGTATGAAACACCTCAGAGAACCCTGTCCTGATGGAAACCGTCAGCAGCTGAGCTCAGGTGTGTTTTCAGGGACTGTCCTGTGAAGTGGGTCACCTCCTTCTCCCACTACTGTCCCGAAGAACCGTGAAGAACCACCAGGGGGACACCCAGAGGACCCAGACAAAACCAGAAGAGGGGAGCCCAGAAAATCAACAAAGAACCACAGACATCGACCACGAGGAACCCAATTCACCTCCAGAGAGCAGTTTAAACATAGATATCTAACAGTAGATCTGCAGGTCCTCCAGTTTAAACAATCCACAGTAGATCTGCAGGTCCTCCAGTTTAAACATAGATATCTAACAGTAGATCTGCAGGTCCTCCAGTTTAAACATAGATATCTAACAGTAGATCTGCAGGTCCTCCAGTTTAAACGTAGATATCACAGTAGATCTGCAGGTCCTCCAGTTTAAACATAGATATCTAACAGTAGATCTGCAGGTCCTCCAGTTTAAACATAGATATCCATCAGTAGATCTGCAGGTCCTCCAGTTTAAACATAGATATCTAACAGTAGATCTGCAGGTCCTCCAGTTTTAAACATAGATATCCTCAACAGTAGATCTGCAGGTCCTCCAGTTTAAATTTAAAAGATAGATAACAGTAGATCTGCAGGTCCTCCAGTTTTAAACGTAGATATCTAACAGTAGATCTGCAGGTCCTCCAGTTTTAAATAGATATCCAGTAGATCTGCAGGTCTCCAGTTTAAACGTAGATATCAACAGTAGATCTGCAGGTCCTCCAGTTTAAATAGATATCTAACAGTAGATCTGCAGGTCCTCCAGTTTAAACATAGATATCTAACAGTAGATCTGCAGGTCCTCCAGTTTAAACATAGATATCCATCAAAGATCTGCAGGTCCTCCAGTTTAAACATAGATATCTAACAGTAGATCTGCAGGTCCTCCAGTTTAAACATAGATATCTAACAGTAGATCTGCAGGTCCTCCAGTTTAAACGTAGATATCCATCAGTAGATCTGCAGGTCCTCCAGTTTAAACATAGATATCTAACAGTAGATCTGCAGGTCCTCCAGTTTAAACATAGATATCCATCAGTAGATCTGCAGGTCCTCCAGTTTAAACATAGATATCTAACAGTAGATCTGCAGGTCCTCCAGTTTAAACATAGATATCTAACAGTAGATCTGCAGGTCCTCCAGTTTAAACGTAGATATCTAACAGTAGATCTGCAGGTCCTCCAGTAGTTTAAACATAGATATCCACAGTAGATCTGCAGGTCCTCCAGTTTAAACATAGATATCCATCAGTAGATCTGCAGGTCCTCCAGTTTAAACATAGATATCTAACAGTAGATCTGCAGGTCCTCCAGTTTAAACATAGATATCTAACAGTAGATCTGCAGGTCCTCCAGTTTAAACATAGATATCCATCAGTAGATCTGCAGGTCCTCCAGTTTAAACATAGATATCTAACAGTAGATCTGCAGGTCCTCCAGTTTAAAACGTAGATATCTAACAGTAGATCTGCAGGTCCTCCAGTTTAAACGTAGATATCTAACAGTAGATCTGCAGGTCCTCCAGTTTAAACATAGATACATATCTATCAGTAGTCTCAGTAGATCTGCAGGTCCTCCAGTTTAAACGTAGATATCTAACAGTAGATCTGCAGGTCCTCCAGTTTAAACATAGATATCCATCAGTAGATCTGCAGGTCCTCCAGTTTAAACATAGATATCTAACAGTAGATCTGCAGGTCCTCCAGTTTAAACATAGATATCTAACAGTAGATCTGCAGGTCCTCCAGTTTAAACATAGATATCCATCAGTAGATCTGCAGGTCCTCCAGTTTAAACGTAGATATCTAACAGTAGATCTGCAGGTCCTCCAGTTTAAACGTAGATATCTAACAGTAGATCTGCAGGTCCTCCAGTTTAAACATAGATATCTATCAGTAGATCTGCAGGTCCTCCAGTTTAAACGTAAATATCTAACAGTAGATCTGCAGGTCCTCCAGTTTAAACATAGATATCCATCAGTAGATCTGCAGGTCCTCCAGTTTAAACGTAGATATCTAACAGTAGATCTGCAGGTCCTCCAGTTTAAACGTAGATATCTAACAGTAGATCTGCAGGTCCTCCAGTTTAAAAGTAGATATCTAACAGTAGATCTGCAGGTCCTCCAGTTTAAACGTAGATATCTAACAGTAGATCTGCAGGTCCTCCAGTTTAAACGTAGATATCCATCAGTAGATCTGCAGGTCCTCCAGTTTAAACATAGATATCTATCAGTAGATCTGCAGGTCCTCCAGTTTAAACATAGATATCCATCAGTAGATCTGCAGGTCCTCCAGTTTAAACATAGATATCCATCAGTAGATCTGCAGGTCCTCCAGTTTAAACATAGATATCCATCAGTAGATCTGCAGGTCCTCCAGTTTAAACATAGATATCCATCAGTAGATCTGCAGGTCCTCCAGTTTAAACATAGACATCCATCAGTAGATCTGCAGGTCCTCTTGTTTAAACGTAGATATCTAACAGTAGATCTGCAGGTCCTCCAGTTTAAACATAGACATCCATCAGTAGATCTGCAGGTCCTCCAGTTTAAAACGTAGATATCTAACAGTAGATCTGCAGGTCCTCCAGTTTAAATGTAGATATCTAACAGTAGATCTGCAGGTCCTCCAGTTTAAACGTAGATATCTAACAGTAGATCTGCAGGTCCTCCAGTTTAAACGTAGATATCTAACAGTAGATCTGCAGGTCCTCCAGTTTAAAGTAGAAAGTAGATATCTAACAGTAGATCTGCAGGTCCTCCAGTTTAAACGTAGATATCTAACACAGTAGATCTGCAGGTCCTCCAGTTTAAACATAGACATCCATCAGTAGATCTGCAGGTCCTCCAGTTTAAACATAGACATCCATCAGTAGATCTGCAGGTCCTCCAGTTTAAACATAGATATCCAATCAGTAGATCTGCAGGTCCTCCAGTTTAAACATAGATATCTAACAGTAGATCTGCAGGTCCTCCAGTTTAAACGTAGATATCTAACAGTAGATCTGCAGGTCCTCCAGTTTAAACATAGACATCCATCAGTAGATCTGCAGGTCCTCTTGATTAAACGTAGATATCTAACAGTAGATCTGCAGGTCCTCCAGTTTAAATGTAGATACCTAACAGTAGATCTGCAGGTCCTCCAGTTTAAACGTAGATATCTAACAGTAGATCTGCAGGTCCTCCAGTTTAAACGTAGATATCTAACAGTAGATCTGCAGGTCCTCCAGTTTAAACGTAGATATCTAACAGTAGATCTGCAGGTCCTCCAGTTTAAACGTAGATATCTAACAGTAGATCTGCAGGTCCTCCAGTTAAACTAAAAGTAGATATCTAACAGTAGATCTGCAGGTCCTCCAGTTTAAACGTAGATATCTAACAGTAGATCTGCAGGTCCTCCAGTTTTAACATAGATATCTAACAGTAGATCTGCAGGTCCTCCAGTTTAAACGTAGATATCTAACAGTAGATCTGCAGGTCCTCCAGTTTAAACGTAGATATCTAACAGTAGATCTGCAGGTCCTCCAGTTTAAACGTAGATATCTAACAGTAGATCTGCAGGTCCTCCAGTTTAAACGTAGATATCCAACAGTAGATCTGCAGGTCCTCCAGTTTAAACATAGATATTACAGTAGATCTGCAGGTCCTCCAGTTTAAACGTAGATATCTAACAGTAGATCTGCAGGTCCTCCAGTTTAAACGTAGATATCTAACAGTAGATCTGCAGGTCCTCCAGTTTAAACGTAGATATCTAACAGTAGATCTGCAGGTCCTCCAGTTTAAACGTAGATATCTAACAGTAGATCTGCAGGTCCTCCAGTTTAAACGTAGATATCTAACAGTAGATCTGCAGGTTGAAGGTATCATTGAGGGTTGTCAACATGGTGGATGAATGTTTCTCTTTAATTCTAGACATCAATGTCATTTTCAGACATGAAAAATTCTGTTTTATCTCAAATTAAGTCTGTGTCTTAGACTAGAGACTGACTGATAAAACTGATCAGTAATCTGATATTAATATTGATCTTTCTGCTTTAGATGACTGAAACTGATGTGTGGTAGAATAGTTCCAGCCTCCATCACTGCTGAAGCAGAACTGTTCAGGACCTCCTCAGTAGATGTTCCACAGTTCTGCTACCAGATGGAGACATTTGAACTATTCTGAGATGAAGTGATGTCATAATTGGTCAAAACAATTAGTTTAAAAAAAAAAAACCACGTGTATATTATTATTATAAGAACATTTTAGATTAAATGTTAAGGTGGTACAAACACGACTGTCTGTTCCAGTCAGCTGTGATGTCACAAACCTGAATAACTGAGGTGAAGAGAGCAGCCAGGAGACACTGAGCAGATCATCTGATCAGATACTTACGTCTAAAAGACACAATTTTACATTAAAAGGTCCTTATACTTGCATTCACGGTATTTGTAGATTTATATGAAATAAATTATTCCGTAAATATTATTGATATTAGTGTGATTTTTTTCTGATATCTGTCTGAATAATAGTGAATAAGTATATAATATAATATATAATATAATATTCATCCTATTATTCCAATAATTTCTCCTATAAATCAAATTACATTATAATTCATGTAATTGAAGCCAAGGCTGGATTTATTTAGTTGGGGGAGGAAACCAGAAAACCTGGAGCAGACACAGGGAGAACATGGAGACTCCACACTGAAAGACCAGCTGGACCCAGATCCACCTGAACCTTCTAGAAGACTCAGTCTGACCACTGAAAGACCAGCTGGACCCAGATCCACCTGGACCTTCTAGAAGACTCAGTCTGACCACTGAAAGACCAGCTGGACCCAGATCCACCCTAACCTCTGGAGGTAGATGTCTCTGGAGGTAGATGTCTGTTGAGGTAGATGTCTCTGGAGGTAGATGTCTCTGGAGGTAGATGTCTGTGGAGGTAGATGTCTCTGGAGGTAGATGTCTGTGATGGAGGAGAGTCTCTGGAGGTAGATGTCTCTGGAGGTAGATGTGTTGGGAGGTAGATGTCTCTGGAGGTAGATGTCTGTGGAGGTAGATGTCTGTTGAGGTAGAGATGTCTCTGGAGGTAGATGTCTGTTGAGGTAGATATGTCTGGAGGTAGATGTCTGTGGAGGTAGATGTCTGTTGAGGTAGATGTCTGTGGAGGTAGATATCTGTGGAGGTAGATGTCTCTGTGGAGGTAGATGTCTGTTGAGGTAGATGTCTGTGGAGGTAGATGTCTGTGGAGGGTAGATGTCTGAGGTAGAGGAGGTAGATGTCTGGAGGTAGAGGTGTCTGTTGAGGTAGTGTCTGTTGAGGTATGTCTCTGGAGGTAGATGTAGATGTCTCTGGAGGTAGATGATCTCTGTTGAGGTAGATGTCTCTGTGAGGTAGATGTTAGATGTTTGTTGAGGTAGATGTCTCTGGAAGTAGATGTCTGTGAGGTAGATGTCTGTGGAGGAGAGGTAGTCTGTGGAGAGGAGATGTGGAGTAGGTGGAGGTTAGAGGTAGATGTCTGGTAGGGAGGTCTGAGGTAGATGGTGAGGTAGATGTCTGGATCTGTGAGGTAGATGTCTGGAGGGGTCGGATGTTGTAGATGTCTGGAGGTAGATTGATGTGATCTGTGGAGGTAGATGTCTCTGGAGGTAGATGTCTGTGGAGGTAGATGTCTGTTGAGGTAGATGTCTCTGGAGGTAGATGTCTCTGGAGGTAGATATCTGTGGAGGTAGATGTCTGTGGAGGTAGATGTCTGTTGAGGTAGATGTCTGTGGAGGTAGATATCTGTGGAGGTGGAGGGATGTATCTGTTGAGGTAGATGTCTGTTGAGGTAGATGTCTCTGGAGGTAGATGTCTGTAGGAGTCTGTATGTGGAGTAGAGTGTCTGTGGAGGTAGATGTCTGTGAGGTAGATGTCTGGTGAGGTAGATGTCTCTGTGGAGGTAGATGTGGAGGTAGATCTGTGGAGGTAGATGTCTGTGGAGGTAGATGTCTGTGGAGGTAGATTCTGTTGGAGGTAGATAGATCTGTGAGAGGAGAGATGTCTGTGGAGGAGTATGTCGGTAGAGGTAGATGTAGGATGTCGGTGGTAGATGTCTGTGGAGGTAGTAGATGTCTGAGGAGGTCTATGGAGGTAGATGTCTAGGTGGAGGTAGTCATGGAGTAGAGGTCTGTGAGGTAGAGGTGGATAGTCTGTTGAGGTAGAATGTCTGGAGGTAGATATGTCGGTAGATGTCTTGAGGTAGATGTCTGTGAGGGTAGATGTGATGTCTGTCTCTGGAGGTAGATGTCTCTGGAGTAGTCTGTGGAGGAGGTGAGGATATCTGTGGAGGTAGATGTCTGTTGAGGTAGATGTCTGTCTGTGAGGTAGATGTCTGTGGAGGTAGATGTCTGTGGAGGGTAGTGTCGGTGATGTGGAGGTAGATGTCGTAGTTCTGTTGAGGTAGATGTAGATGTTGAGGTAGATCTGTTAGATGTCTGTTGGAGGTAGATGTCTCTGGAGGTAGATGTCTCTGGAGGTGAGGTAGATCTGTGGAGGTAGATGTCTCTCTGGAGGTAGATGTCTGTTGAGGTAGATGAGGTAGATGTCTGTGGAGTGTGGAGGGTAGATGTCTCTGGAGGTAGATATCTGTGGAGGTAGATGTCTGTTGAGGTAGATGTCTCTGGAGGTAGATGGATGTCTGTGTAGATATTCAGGGAGGTAGTGTCTCTGAGGAGATGTTATCTGGAGGTAGAGTCTGTGGAGGTGAGGTAGATGTCTGGGAGGTAGATGTCTGTTGAGGTAGATGTCTGTTGAGGTAGATGTCTGTGTAGAGGTAGATGTTTGTCTCTGGAGGTAGATGTCTGTGGAGGTAGATATCTGTGGAGGGTAGATGTCTGTGGAGGTAGAGGAGGTAGAGGTGTCTGTGGAGGTAGATGTCTGTTGAGGTAGATGTCTTGGGAGGTAGGTGATTCTCTGGAGGTAGATGTCTGTGGAGGTGATTGGGGAGGTAGATATCTGTAGATAGGTCTGAGGGATAATCTGGGGGTGAGATGTGAGGGAGAGGTAGATGTTGAGGTAGATGTGGAGGTAGATGTCTCTGGAGGTAGATATCTCTGGAGGTAGATCTGGAGGTAGATGTCTGTGGAGGTAGTGATCTGGAGGTAGATGTCTGTGGAGGTAGATGTCCTGGGTAGATCTGTAGAGGTGGAGTCTGGAGGTAGATGATGTTGGAGGTGGTAGATATCTGTGGAGGTAGATGTCTGTTGGGGTAGATGTCTGGTGAGGGAGATGGAGGTGTGGAGGTAGATGTCTGTGGAGGTTAGATTTGGGTAGATGTCTGGAGGTGGTAGATGTCTTGAGGAGGTAGATCTGTGGAGGTAGATATGTCTGTTGAGGTAGAGGGTCTCTGAGGTAGATGTCTGTGGAGGTAGATTCTGTGAGATAGCTGTTAGGATACTCTGGTTGAGGTCTGTGGAGGTAGAGGTAGATGTCTGTGGAGGGTAGATGTCTGTTGATGTCGATGTCTCTGGAGTTGGTAGATATCTGTTGAGGTAGATGTCTGGAGGTAGAGATCTGTGGAGGTAGATCTCTGTGGAGGTGGAGGAGATGTGGAGGTAGATGTCTCGTAGATGTCTCTGGAGGTAGATGTCTATGGGGTAGATATCTGTCTCTGGAGGTAGATGTCTGTGGAGGTAGATGTCTCTGGAGGTAGATTGGTGATTGGAGGTAGATGTGTGGAGGTAGATATTGGGAGGTAGATGTCTCTTGAGGTAGATGTCCTGTTGTGGATGTAGAGGTCTGTTGAGGTCTGGAGGTAGATGTCTGTTGAGGTAGATCCTGTGGAGGTAGATGTCGTTGTAGATAGATCTGTGGAGGTAGATGTCTGTCTAGATGTCTGTTGGTAGATGTCTGTGGAAGGTGAGGTAGATGTCTGGAGGTAGAGGTAGATGTCTGTGGAGGTAGATGTCTGTGGAGTAGATATGTGGAGGTATGGAGGAGATATCTGTGGAGGTAGATGTCTGTGGAGGTAGATATCTGTGGAGGTGGTAGAGTCGAGGTGTCTGTTGAGGTAGATGTCTCTGGAGGTAGATGTCTGTAGTGGAGGTTATATGTCTGTGGAGGTAATGTCTTGGAGGTGACTCTGGAGGTAGATGTTGGAGGTAGAGATAGATGTCTGTGGAGGTAGATGTTGGGAGGTAGATATCTGTGGAGGTAGAGGTAGTCTGTGAGGTAGATGTCTGTGAGTCTGTGAGGTGATCTGTTAGGTAGGAGGTAGATGTCTGTGGAGGTAGATATAGAGGGATGTCTCGAGGTAGATGTATGTGTTGAGGTAGAGGTAGATGTCTCTGGAGGTAGATGTCTGTGGAGGTAGATGTCTGTCTGGAGGGTAGATGTCTCTGGAGGTCTGGAGAGATATCTTGGAGGGGTGGATGTGATGTCTGTAGGGGTAGATGTCTGTAGAGAGATGTCTGTGGAGGTAGATGTCTGTGGAGGTAGATGTCTGTTGAGGTGGTCTGTGGAGGTAGATGTCTGTTGAGGGAGGTATGAGGTAGATGTCTCTGGAGGTAGATGTCTGTGGAGGTTCTGGAGGTAGATGTCTGTTGAGATGTCTGTGGAGGTAGTGTTGATGTATAGGAGATCTGTGGAGGTAGATGTCTGTGAGGTAGATGTCCTGGAGGTAGATATCTGTGGAGGTAGTGTTGTTGAGGTGAGTCTGTGGAGGTAGATGTCTGTGGAGGTAGAGAGGTAGGATATCTGTGGAGGTAGATGTCTGTGAGGTAGATGTCTGTGGAGGTAAGATATCTGTGGAGGTGTGAGGTAGATCGTGGAGGTAGATTCTGTTGAGGTAGATGTCTAGTGTTGAGGTAGATGTTGGAGGTAGATGTCTGTGATGCTGGGAGGTAGATGTCTGTGGAGGTAGATATCTGTGTCTGTGGTAGATGTCTTGGATGCTGATGTCTAGGGTAGATGAGGTTTCTGTGTCTGAGTAGAGGTAGATGTCTGTAGATGGTGGAGGTCTGGAGGTAGATGTCTCTGTGGAGGTAGATGTCTGTGGAGTTAGTGGTGGGAGATGTCTGTCTGTAGGGAGATGTCTGGAGGTAGATGTCTTGGTGAGGTAGAGTCTCTGGAGGTAGATGTCTGTTAGGTAGATATATCTGTGGAGATAGATGTCTGTGATAGATATCTGTTGAGGTAGATATCTCGGAGGTAGATGTCTGGAGGTAGATGTCGGTTGAGGTAGATATTGTGAGATAGATGTTGTTGAGGTAGATATCTGTGAGGTAGATGTCTGTTGCTGTGGAGGTAGATATCTGTGGAGGTAGATGTCTGTTGAGGTAGATGTCTCTGGAGGTAGATGTTGTTGAGGTAGATATCTGTGGATGTCTGTGGAGGGTGCAGTCTGTTGTGTTGAGGTAGAGGGAGGTAGATGGATGATGTCGTGGAGGTAGATGTCGGAGGTGAGTCTGGTGAGGTAGATGTCTGGAGGTAGATGTCTCTCTGGTAGATATGTCTGTGGAGGTAGATTCGGAGGTATGTCTCTGGAGGTGGATGGTGGAGGAGGTGGAGGTAGATGTCTGTTGAGGTAGATGTCTCTGGAGGTAGATGTCTGTGGAGGTAGATGTCTGTTGAGGTAGATGTCTGTGGAGGTAGATGTCTGTGGAGGTAGATGTCTGTTGAGGTAGATGTCTCTGGAGGTAGATGTCTGTGGAGGTAGATGTCTCTGGAGGTAGATGTCTGTGGAGGTAGATGTCTGTTGAGGTAGATGTCTGTGGAGGTAGATGTCTCTGGAGGTAGATGTTCTGTGGAGGTAGGTGTCTGTTGAGGTAGATGTCTCTGGAGGTAGATGTCTGTTGAGGTAGATGTCTGTTGAGGTAGATGTCTGTGTGAGGTAGATGTCTGTGGAGGTAGATGTCTGTTGAGGTAGATGTCTGGAGGTAGATGTCTGTTGAGGTAGATGTTCTGGAGGTAGATGTCTGTGGAGGTAGGAGGTAGATGTCTGTTGAGGTAGATGTCTGTTGATGTCTGTTGAGGTGTGTCTGGAGGTAGATGTCTCTGGAGGTAGATGTCTGTGGAGGTAGATGTCTGTGGAGGTAGATGTCGTAGATGAGGTAGATGTGTGAGGTAGATGTCTGTTGAGGGTAGAGGTGTCTGTTTAGGTAGATGTCTCTGGATGTCTGTGAGGTAGATGTCTGTTGAGGTAGATGTCTGTTGAGGTAGATGTCTGTGGAGGTAGATGTCTGTTGAGGTAGATGTCTGTTGAGGTAGATGTCTGTTGAGGTAGATGTCTCTGGAGGTAGATGTCTGTGGAGGTAGATGTCTGTTGAGGTAGATGTCTGTTGAGGTAGATGTCTGAGGAGATGTCTGTGGAGGTAGATGTATGTGAGGTTGAGGTAGATGTCTCTGGTGGTAGAGTCTGTGAGGTAGATGTCTGTTGAGGTAGATGTCTGTTGAGGTAGATGTGTCTGGAGGTAGATGTCTCTGGAGGTAGATGTCTGTGGAGGTAGATGTCTGTGGAGGTAGATGTCTGTTGAGGTAGATGTGGAGGTAGATGTCTCTGGAGGTAGATGTCTCTGGAGGTAGATGTCTGTTGAGGTAGATGTCTGTTGAGGTAGATGTCTGTTGAGGTAGATGTCTGTGGAGGTAGATGTCTGTGGAGGTAGATGTCTGTGGAGGTAGATGTCTGTTGAGGTAGATGTCTGTTGAGGTAGATGTCCTCCCCTGATCCACTGCAGCTGTTCCACATCTCTTCTATTCTTGTATTTTTATGTTCATCTACTCTTTGTTGAGACACACTGCAGCTGTAAACTGTAAAAACTGTAAAAATAAAACTGGAACTTTTGATATTTTTTCATGTTAAATTATTTATTGAACTCTGTTTTTTATAATCCATCCAAGCTTATTGATAAAAGCTTTTCATATATTTACTGTCTTCATTTGAAAAGTCCTCAGGAACATCTTCTAAGCACTGATGAAGATCAGCTTTTCAGAGCTGTTTCTTCTGTGGAGACACATATGACCCCTTCAGCCCCCCGGGGTCCCCCAAGTTACAGGATCAGCCTCAATATTTAATATTTGCATTTCAGTATTTAAAAAACAAACAAACAGCGTAGGACAGAGGTGACGGTGCAGCGAGGCTGCAGCCAGCGGCTGACGAGCCTTGATTTTTAAAAATTATTATTAAGAAAAAAAACACCTCAGCACAACACAACACAGCATATTCAGACAACATGGACAAGGGGGGGGGGGGGGGGGGGGGAGTCAAGGGGTGTGTTTGTGTGTGTGCGTGTGTGTGTGTGTGCGTGTGTGTGTGTCAGTAAGTCTGTGAACTTCTGCTCCAGTTAGTCTCCTAAGATCCAAACGACCTTCAGAAGTGGACAAATATGGGAGCAGTTTGACAATTTGATGATTTGAAAAAGAAATTTGTTTGTATTATTATTTTTTATTGTTTCATATAATGAAGCATTACAAAAAATAAAATATTAAGTAATAATGTATTGTAGAAATAAGATTATCATTATTATAAATGTCAAGTATAAAAATATAGCATATTGAAATATTTGATAGTAAAAACATCACATACTGAAACATTAAATATCAAAAATAGTACATATAAATATTTATAAAAATGAAAATATTAGACGGCAAAGTTATTCATTATTGAATATATTATGTTCAGAAATATTTTTAAAAATGTCATCTTCTAAAAATATGTAATTCTAAAAGATAAAAGTATTACTTATCAAAGAAGAACAGTCTGATTCACACTCCCGACCAGCAGATGGCGGTAATGCGTCACTTCCGTCAACCGCGACGAAAGCGGGAAGAAGAAGTTAGGCTGGAGTTTTCCAGCAGTGATTGTAGTTTATTTTTTATTTTTGCTTCAGTTCGTCCCTGTTTTAACTGTGCGGAAACCAGAAGCATCATCGGGACCAGAAGCTGCTTCATCACATAAACCCGTAACTCTCTTTGTTTACCCGCAGAACCGACTGTTTACGAAGTTTACCGAGTCACCGTGACCGTTAACGAAGATGTCCGAGTCTGTTTCAGAAATCTTGGTAAAAGTCAGCTGGACTTCAGTAAACCTAGTTTATGTAGATGGTAGTTAGTGTTCAATGAAGATTTTGAATTTTTCGCTGAAAGAACAACGTTTTGATTTTGTTGTACAGCTAAAAAATGCCTACATATACCATAATCCACCGCGGTGATGTTAGTTTCAGGTCGAATGTTCTCATTTCGGGCCCTCCTGATGTTTTTACACTATTTTCTTTTCAAAATAACTTATAAGAAATTGTACCCAATAACTTCAAACCTTGGCTAAACTGTAGTACTGCAAGAGACAAGATGTAATTAAGTTTACTCTCTTGAGACCTTTCTCTATTTTATATCAACAATTTACTTTAAGTTTTATTCTTATTTATTTAACAGGGTCCAGACCACAGTAACCGAGCGACTCCAAACCTAAACTGAGTTGTACTACATCAAATGACAAATTAGACACACTTCTTTTCTATTTGAGGTTGACCTTTATTTTATATATTTTTGAATTGAATTCACATCATCTGATCTAGTGACTCCAAACCTAAACGGGATTGTAGAATGGCAGGCAGATTATTTCATTTTTACATGCACAGCACCAGCCTCTATATCCAGTATTTCCTGAAATTAATCATATCTGGAATTTTCTTACAAATTTATATGTCAGATGTTCTTTTTATAGGATGGATATGTCCAGCAGGTTGATATCAGATGCTCCTGTTTTGAAGGTCTTATTTTGAAGGTCTCAGGATGGACATGTCCAGCAGGTTGATGTCAGGTGCTCTTATTTTGAAGGTCTCAGGATGGACACGTCCAGCAGGTTGATGTCGGGTGCTCTTATTTTGAAGGTCTCAGGACGGACATGTCCAGCAGGTTGATGTCCGGTGCCCTTATTTTGAAGTTCTCAGGATGGACATGTCCAGCAGGTTGATGTCGGGTGCTTTTATTTTGAAGATCTCAGGATGGACATGTCCAGCAGGTTGATGTCAGGTGCTCTTATTTTGAAGTTCTCAGGATGGACATGTCCAGCAGGTTGATGTCGGGTGCTTTTATTTTGAAGATCTCAGGATGGACATGTCCAGCAGGTTGATGTCGGGTGCTCTTATTTTGAAGGTCTCAGGATGGACACGTCCAGCAGGTTGATGTCGGGTGCTCTTTTTTTGAAGGTCTCAGGATGGACACGTCCAGCAGGTTGATGTCGGGTGCTCTTATTTTGAAGGCCTCAGGATGGACATGTCCAGCAGGTTGATGTCTGGTGCTCTTATTTTGAAGGTCTCAGGATGGATATGTCCAGTAGGTTAACGTCTGGTGCTCTTATTTTGAAGGTCTCAGGATGGATATGTTCAGTAGGTTAACGTCTGGTGCTCTTATTTTGAAGGTCTCAGGATGGATATGTCCAGCAGGTTAACGTCTGGTGCTCTTATTTTGAAGGTCTCAGGATGGACACGTCCAGCGGGTTGATGTGTGGTGCTCTTATTTTGAAGGTCTCAGGATGGATATGTGTAGAAGGGTAACGTCTGGTGCTCTTATTTTGAAGGTCTCAGGGTGGATATGTCCAGTAGGTTAACGTCTGGTGCTCTTATTTTGAAGGTCTCAGGATGGACACGTCCAGCAGGTTGATGTCGGGTGCTCTTATTTTGAAGGTCTTAGGATGGACACGTCCAGCAGGTTGATGTCGGTGCTCTTTTTGAAGGTCTCAGGATGGACACGTCTAGGTTGTGTCGGTGCTCTTATTTTGAAGGGCTGAGGATGGACACGTCCAGCAGGTTGGTGTCTGGTGCTCTTATTTTGAAGATCTCAGGATGGACACGTCCAGCAGGTTGATGTCGGGTGCTCTTATTTTGAAGGGCTGAGGATGAACACGTCCAGCAGGTGTGTGTTTATTTTCAGGATGGACACGTCCAGCAGGTTGATGTCTGGTGCTCTTATTTTGAAGGTCTCAGGATGGACACGTCCAGCAGGTTGATGTCGGGTGCTCTTATTTTGAAAGTCTCAGGATGGACACGTCCAGCAGGTTGATGTCGGGTGCTCTTAATTTGAAGGTCTCGGGATGGACACGTCCACCAGGTTGATGTCGGGTGCTCTTATTTTGAAGGTCTCAGGATGGACACGTCCAGCAGGTTGATGTCGGGTGCTCTTATTTTGAAGGTCTCAAGATGGACACATCCAGCAGGTTGATGTCGGGTGCTCTTATTTTGAAGGTCTCAGGATGGTCCACCAGTTGATGTCTGGTGCTCTTATTTGAAGGTCTCAGGATGGACACGTCCAGCAGGTTGATGTCGGGTGCTCTTATTTTGAAGGTCTCAAGATGGACACGTCCAGCAGGTTGATGTCGGGTGCTCTTATTTTGAAGGTCTCAGGGTGGACACGTCCAGCAGGTTGATGTCGGGTGCTCTTATTTTGAAGGTCTCAGGATGGACGTGTCTAGCAGGTTAATGTCAGGTGCTCTTATTTAGAAGGTCTCAGGATGGACACGTCCAGCATGTTGATGTCGGGTGCTCTTATTTTGAAGGTCTCAGGATGGACATGTCCAGCAGGTTGATGTCTGGTGCTCTTATTTTGAAGGTCTCAGGATGGATATGTCCAGTAGGTTAACGTCTGGTGCTCTTATTTTGAAGGTCTCAGGATGGATATGTCCAGTAGGTTAACGTCTGGTGCTCTTATTTTGAAGGTCTCAGGATGGATATGTCCAGCAGGTTAACGTCTGGTGCTCTTATTTTGAAGGTCTCAGGATGGACACGTCCAGCGGGTTGATGTGTGGTGCTCTTATTTTGAAGGTCTCAGGATGGATATGTGTAGAAGGGTAACGTCTGGTGCTCTTATTTTGAATGTCTAAGGATGGATATGTCCAGTAGGTTAAAGTCTGGTGCTCTTATTTTGAAGGTCTCAGGATGGACATGTCCAGCAGGTTGATGTCGGGTGCTCTTATTTTGAAGGTCTCAGGGTGGATATGTCCAGTAGGTTAACGTCTGGTGCTCTTATTTTGAAGGTCTCAGGATGGACACGTCCAGCAGGTTGATGTCGGGTGCTCTTATTTTGAAGGTCTCAGGATGGACACGTCCAGCAGGTTGATGTCGGGTGCTCTTATTTTGAAGGTCTCAGGATGGACATGTCTAGCAGGTTGATGTCGGGTGCTCTTATTTTGAAGGGCTGAGGATGGACACGTCCAGCAGGTTGGTGTCTGGTGCTCTTATTTTGAAGATCTCAGGATGGACACGTCCAGCAGGTTGATGTCGGGTGCTCTTATTTTGAAGGTCTCAAGATGGACACATCCAGCAGGTTGATGTCGGGTGCTCTTATTTTGAAGGTCTCAGGATGGACACGTCCACCAGGTTGATGTCTGGTGCTCTTATTTTGAAGGTCTCACGATGGACACGTCCAGCAAGTTGATGTCGGGTGCTCTTATTTTGAAGGTCTCAAGATGGACACGTCCAGCAGGTTGATGTCGGGTGCTCTTATTTTGAAGGTCTCAGGGTGGACACGTCCAGCAGGTTGATGTCGGGTGCTCTTAATTTGAAGGTCTCAGGTGGATATGTCCAGTAGGTTAACGTCTGGTGCTCTTATTTTGAAGGTCTCAGGGATGGACACGTCCAGCAGGTTGATGTCGGGTGCTCTTATTTTGAAGGTCCTCAGGATGGACAGTCCAGCAGGTTGATGTCGGGTGCTCTTATTTTGAAGGTCTCAGGATGGACATGTCCAGCAGGTTGATGTCGGGTGCTCTTATTTTGAAGGTCTCAGGATGGACACGTCCAGCAGGTTGATGTCGGGTGCTCTTATTTTGAAGGTCTCAGGATGGACACGTCCAGCAGGTTGATGTCGGGTGCTCTTATTTTGAAGGTCTCAGGATGGACACGTCCAGCATTGCTCTTATTTTGAAAGGGTCTCAGGATGTTGGTGCTCTTATTTTGAAGGTCTCAGGATGGACACGTCCAGCAGGTTGATGTTGGGTGCTCTTATTTTGAAGGTCTCAGGATGGACACGTCCAGCAGGTTGATGTCGGGTGCTCTTATTTTGAAAGTCTCAGGATGGACACGTCCAGCAGGTTGATGTCGGGTGCTCTTATTTTGAAGGTCTCGGGATGGACACGTCCACCAGGTTGATGTCGGGTGCTCTTATTTTGAAGGTCTCAGGATGGACACGTCCAGCAGGTTGATGTCGGGTTGATCTTATTTTGTGATTGGTGCTCTTATTTTGCAGGGTCAGTTGAGGGGGGTGACAGGTCCAGCAGGATGTCGGGGTGCTCTTATTTGAAGGTCTCAGGATGGACACGTCCAGCATGTTGATGTCGGGTGCTCTTATTTTGAAGGTCTCAGGATGGACACGTCCAGCAGGTTGATGTCTGGTGCTCTTTTTTGAAGGTCTCAGGATGGACACGTCCAGCAGGTTGATGTCGGGTGCTCTTATTTTGAAGGCCTCAGGATGGACATGTCCAGCAGGTTGATGTCTGGTGCTCTTATTTTGAAGGTCTCAGGATGGATATGTCCAGTAGGTTAACGTCTGGTGCTCTTATTTTGAAGGTCTCAGGATGGACATGTCCAGCGGGTTGATGTGTGGTGCTCTTATTTTGAAGGTCTGAGGATGGATATGTCCAGCGGGGTAACGTCTGGTGCTCTTATTTTGAAGGTCTCAGGATGGATATGTCCAGTAGGTTAACGTCTGGTGCTCTTATTTTGAAGGTCTCAGGATGGACATGTCCAGCAGGTTGACGCGGGTGCTCTTATTTTGAAGGTCTCAGGGTGGATATGTCCAGTAGGTTAACGTCTGGTGCTCTTATTTTGGAGGTCTCAGGATGGACATGTCCAGCAGGTTGATGTCAGGTGCTCTTATTTATGAAGGTCTCAGGATGGATATGTCCAGCAGGGTAACGTCTGGTGCTCTTATTTTGAAGGTCTCAGTATGGACATGTCCAGCAGGTTGATGTGTGGTGCTCTTAATTTGAAGGTCTCAGGATGGATATGTCCAGCAGGGTAACGTCTGGTGCTCTTATTTTGAAGGTCTCAGGATGGATATGTCCAGCAGGTTAATGTCTGGTGCTCTTATTTTGAAGGTCTCAGGATGGACATGTCCAGCAGGTTGATGTCAGGTGCTCTTATTTTGAAGGTCTCATGATGGATTTGTCCAGCAGGGAAATGTCTGGTGCTCTTATTTTGAAGGTCTCAGTATGGACATGTCCAGCAGGTTGATGTGTGTTGCTCTTATTTTGAAGGTCTCAAGATGGATATGTCCAGCAGGTTGATGTGTGGTGCTCTTATTTTGAAGGTCTCATGATGGATATGTCCAGCAGGGTAATGTCTGGTGCTCTTATTTTGAAGGTCTCAGTATGGACATGTCCAGCAGGTTGATGTGTGGTGCTCTTATTTTGAAGGTCTCAGGATGGATATGTCCAGCAGGTTAACGTCTGGTGCTCTTATTTTGAAGGTCTCAGGATGGACATGTCCAGCAGGTTGATGTGTGGTGCTCTTATTTTGAAGGTCTCAGGATGGATATGTCCAGCAGGTTGACGTCTGGTGCTCTTATTTTGAAGGTCTCAGGATGGACATGTCCAGCAGGTGGGCAGTGTGGACGGAGCTGCTGCAGAGCTGCGTCCTGGTCACGGCTGAACAGAGTGTCCTGCAGGTGTGGAAGCTGCTGCTGGTCTGCCTCGTCCTCAGACTCGTCTTCAGACTAGGTGAGCTTCAGGAGTGTTTATTAATTCATGACTTATTGATGAATGTGTTATTGATATTGATGAACATCCAGGAAGTACAGTCAGGTGTGATGTTCCTGGTGATGTTTTAAAGACTTCAGGTGACTACACGACACTGACTTGAATCTGAGTCTAAGGGTGAATTCCAGTTCCTCCCTTAACCCTCAATCTTAACCCTCTAAAGTAAGTGTCAGGGTTATCTGGTGACTTAGAAATGGGACGCCCCCCGAGTGCAGTTACGTCTTCAGACTGAAATGGATCAGAGCCGTGTTGTCTCTGTATTTCCTGAAGTGACACAGCGATGACATTAAAAAGAGCGCCGTATATTCTCTAAATAATATTAGCAAATAACACAATAGAGGATAAATTATTCAGTCCTCCGTCGCTACACAACAAGGTATACAAGTAACGTGAAGCCGACCCGGACCGCCGACGGGACCGGGACCGACCGGGACCCGCTGGCCGGGACCGCCGGTCCGGCAACAAACATCGTAAAGTAAAAAAATAAATGTTACGCAACAACGATGTTAATCCATGAAAAAAGTCTCAAAGACAATAAGATGGTTTCGTAACATTTATATCTTTAAGGCAGCCATTCCCAAACTTCAGAACACCAAGGCCCAATTTGAAATGTGAAAAATCTCCGCGGCCCACCAGAACCTTTAATCACAACTGTGATCAACATACAGGACTAGGAACTATGTTCTGACATTAATGTAAGGGGTCAACAAATGAGGTGACACTTGTCATATTAAGTTAAGATGATGGCAGAATAACACTTAACTGGTTTGTTTTGTTACTTCTTAATGTTTTTAAATCATGTTGTTAATATTTTACAGTAATTAAAAACATATTTAAACAAGATAGAGGATTTAAAACATATTTGTTTAATTTTAATGACCTCTAAAGGCCCAACTGCAGTACCGTCACGGCCCAGCAGGGGGCCGCGGCCCACACTTTGGGAATCACTGCTTTAAGATATACGAAGATACTTGCGTTTGTAGCTAGCTTTTTTTGTCACCATCCTTTTCAAAGATGTCTTGGCTAAATTACCCAGTGCCTTCTGGGTAGCCCTTACTACCAAGGGTGGTGCCGGAGAATCTCAAGTTTGAGGGCGACACAGTCCTCAAACTTGTCCCTCAACTTGACTTTCTAAGAATCGGGACAGCGCTAGCACTTAGCGGGAGCGAACGTTTTTAAGATTGAGCGTTGAGATTGAGGGTTAAGGGAGGAACTGGAATTCACCCTAATCCTCATTTAAGAACTTGTGACCTGGACCTGGACTTGGCCCCAGACTTGGACCTGGATCTAGACTGAATTCAGAGACGAGCCCTCAGATTTGATCAGAATATCAGAGGTTTGTTTCTGAACACATGTGGAACAGCTGGGTGGTGGTCTGCTGGAGGTCTAGAAGACGTCCAGTGGAACAGCTGGGTGGTGGTCTGCTGGAGGTCTAGAAGACATCCAGTGGAACAGCTGGGTGGTGGTCTACTGGAGGTCTAGATATCCAGTGGAACAGCTGAGTGGTGGTCTACTGGAGGTCTAGAAGACATCCAGTGGAACAGCTGGGTGGTGGTCTAATGGAGGTTTAGAAGACGTCCAGCGGAACAGCTGGGTGGTGGTCTACTGGAGGTCTAGAAGGCGTCCAGCGGAACAGCTGGGTAGTGGTCTACTGGAGGTCTAGAAGGCGTCCAGTGGAACAGCTGGGTGGTGGTCTACTGGAGGTCTAGAAGACGTCCAGTGGAACAGCTGGGTGGTGGTCTACTGGAGGTCTAGAAGACGTCCAGTGGAACAGCTGGGTGGTGGTCTACTGGAGGTTTAGAAGACGTCCAGCGGAACAGCTGGGTGGTGGTCTACTGGAGGTCTAGAAGGCGTCCAGCGGAACAGCTGGGTGGTGGTCTACTGGAGGTCTAGAAAACGTCCAGCGGAACAGCTGGGTGGTGGTCTACTGGAGGTCTAGAAGGCGTCCAGTGGAACAGCTGTGTGGTGGTCTACTGGAGGTCTAGATATCCAGTGGAACAGCTGAGTGGTGGTCTACTGGAGGTCTAGAAGACATCCAGTGGAACAGCTGGGTGGTGGTCTACTGGAGGTCTAGAAGACATCCAGTGGAACAGCTGGGTGGTGGTCTACTGGAGGTCTAGATATCCAGTGGAACAGCTGAGTGGTGGTCTACTGGAGGTCTAGAAGGCGTCCAGCGGAACAGCTGGGTGGTGGTCTACTGGAGTTCTAGAAGGCGTCCAGCGGAGCAGCTGGGTGGTGGTCTACTGGAGGTCTAGAAGACATCCAGCGGAACAGCTGGGTGGTGGTCTACTGGAGGTCTAGAAGGCGTCCAGCGGAACAGCTGGGTGGTGGTCTACTGGAGGTCTAGAAGGCGTCCAGTGGAACAGCTGGGTGGTGGTCTACTGGAGGTCTAGAAGACGTCCAGTGGAACAGCTGGGTGGTGGTCTAATGGAGGTTTAGAAGACGTCCAGCGGAACAGCTGGGTGGTGGTCTACTGGAGGTCTAGAAGGCGTCCAGCGGAACAGCTGGGTAGTGGTCTACTGGAGGTCTAGAAGGCGTCCAGTGGAACAGCTGGGTGGTGGTCTACTGGAGGTCTAGAAGACGTCCAGTGGAACAGCTGGGTGGTGGTCTACTGGAGGTCTAGAAGACGTCCAGTGGAACAGCTGGGTGGTGGTCTACTGGAGGTTTAGAAGACGTCCAGCGGAACAGCTGGGTGGTGGTCTACTGGAGGTCTAGAAGGCGTCCAGCGGAACAGCTGGGTGGTGGTCTACTGGAGGTCTAGAAAACGTCCAGCGGAACAGCTGGGTGGTGGTCTACTGGAGGTCTAGAAGGCGTCCAGTGGAACAGCTGTGTGGTGGACTACTGGAGGTCTAGAAGACGTCCAGCGAAACAGCTGGGTGGGGTGGTCAACTGGAGGTCTAGAAGGCGTCCAGTGGAACAGCTGGGTGGTGGTCTACTGGAGGTCTAGAAGGCGTCCAGTGGAACAGCTGGGTGGTGGTCTACTGGAGGTCTAGAAGGGCGTCCAGTGGAACAGCTGGGTGGGGGTCTACTGGAGGTCTAGAAGACATCCAGTGGAACAGCTGGGTGGTGGTCTACTGGAGGTCTAGATATCCAGTGGAACAGCTGGGTGGTGGTCTACTGGAGGTCTAGAAGGGCGTCCAGTGGAACGGCTGGGTGGTGGTCTACTGGAGGTCTAGAAGACGTCCAGTGGAACAGCTTGGTAGTGGTCTACTGGAGGTCTAGAAGACGTCCAGTGGAACAGCTGGGTGGTGGTCTACTGGAGGTTTAGATATCCAGTGGAACAGCTGGGTGGGGGTCTACTGGAGGTCTAGAAGGCGTCCAGTGGAACAGCTGGGTGGTGGTCTACTGGAGGTCTAGAAGACGTCCAGTGGAATAGCTGGGTGGTGGTCTACTGGCGGTCTAGAAGGCGTCCAGTGGAACAGCTGGGTGGTGGTCTACTGGAGGTCTAGAAGGCGTCCAGTGGAACAGCTGGGTGGTGGTGTACTGGAGGTCTAGGAAGACGTCCAGTAGAACAGCTGGGGGTCTACTGGAGGTCTAGAAGACGTCCAGTCGAACAGCTGGGTGGTGGTCTACTGGAGGTCTAGATATCCAGTGGAACAGCTGGGTGGAGGTCTACTGGAGGTCTAGAAGGCGTCCAGTGGAACAGCTGGGTGGTGGTCTACTGGAGGTCTAGAAGGTGGCAGTGGAACACGGGTGGTGGTCTACTGGAGGTCTAGAAGACGTCCAGTGGAACAGCTGGGTGGTGGTCTACTGGAGGTCTAGAAGGCGTCCAGTGGAACAGCTGGGGGTGTGGTCTACTGGGGTCTAGAAGACGTCCAGTGGAACAGCTGGGTGGTGGTCTACTGGAGGTCTAGAAGGCGTCCAGTGGAACAGCTGGGTGGTGGTCTACTGGAGGTCTAGAAGGCGTCCAGTGGAACAGCTGGGTGGTGGTCTACTGGAGGTCTAGATATCCAGTGGAACAGCTGGGTGGTGGTCTACTGGAGGTCTAGAAGACGTCCAGTGGAACAGCTGGGTGGTGGTCTACTGGAGGTCTAGAAGGCGTCCAGCGGAACAGCTGGGTGTGGTGGTCTACTGGAGGTCTAGAAGGCGTCCAGTGGAACAGCTGGGTGGTGGTCTACTGGAGGTCTAGAAGGCGTCCAGTGGAACAGCTGTGTGGTGGTCTACTGGAGGTCTAGAAGGGATCCAGTGGAACAGCTGGGTGGTGGTCTACTGGAGGTCTAGAAGGCGTCCAGTGGAACAGCTGTGTGGTGGTCTACTGGAGGTCTAGAAGGGGTCCAGTGGAACAGCTGGGTGGTGGTCTACTGGAGGTCTAGAAGGCGTCCAGTGGAAACAGCTGGGGTGGTCTACTGGAGGTCTAGAAGGCGTCCAGTGGAACAGCTGGGTGGTGGTCTACTGGAGGTCTAGAAGGCGTCCAGTGGAACAGCTGGGTGGTGGTCTACTGGAGGTCTAGAAGGCGTCCAGTGGAACAGCTGGGTGGTGGTCTACTGGAGGTCTAGAAGGCGTCCAGTGGAACAGCTGGGTGGTGGTCTACTGGAGGTCTAGAAGGCGTCCAGTGGAACAGCTGGGTGGTGGTCTACTGGAGGTCTAGAAGGCGTCCAGTGGAAACAGCTGGGTGGTATACTGGAGGTCTAGAAGACGTCCAGTGGAACAGCTGGGTGGTGGTCTACTGGAGGTCTAGAAGGCGTCCAGTGGAACAGCTGGGTGGTGGTCTACTGGAGGTCTAGAAGGCGTCCAGTGGAACAGCTGGGTGGTGGTCTACTGGAGGTCTAGAAGGCGTCCAGTGGAACAGCTGGGTGGTGGTCTACTGGAGGTCTAGAAGGCGTCCAGCGGAACAGCTGGGTGGTGGTCTACTGGAGGTCTAGAAGGCGTCCAGTGGAACAGCTGGGTGGTGGTCTACTGGAGGTCTAGAAGGCGTCCAGCGGAACAGCTGGGTGGTGGTCTACTGGAGGTCTAGAAGGCGTCCAGTGGAACAGCTGGTGGTGGTCTACAGTCAGTGGAACAGCGGGTGGTGGTCTACTGGAGGTCCAGAAGGCGCCCAGTGGAACAGCTGGGTGGTGGTCTACTGGAGGTCCAGAAGGCGTCCAGTGGAACAGCTGGGTGGTGGTCTACTGGAGGTCTAGAAGGCGTCCAGAGGAACAGCTGGGTGGTGGTCTACTGGAGGTCTAGAAGGCGTCCAGTGGAACAGCTGGGTGGTGGTCTACTGGAGGTCTAGAAGGCACGCCGTGGAACAGCTGGGTGGTGGTCTACTGGAGGTCTAGAACGCGTCCAGTGGAACAGCTGTGTGGTGGTCTACTGGAGGTCTAGAAGGCGTCCAGTGGAACAGCTGGGTGGTGGTCTACTGGAGGTCTAGAAGACGTCCAGTGGAACAGCTTTGTTGTGGTCTATTGGAGGTCTAGAAGACGTCCAGCGGAACAGCTTTGTTGTGGTCTACTGGAGGTCTAGAAGACGTCCAGTGGAACAGCTTTGTTGTGGTCTATTGGAGGTCTAGAAGACGTCCAGCGGAACAGCTTTGTTGTGGTCTACTGGAGGTCTAGAAGGCTACAACATCCTGAATGTGTCTGTTAGAAACAGAGGTGGAGCTCTGAATTATGTTCATTTTGATTCATGGTGAGAAATGTTTGCACAACTAAACCTGAAATTGGACTAGTTGATTAGAAAATGATGGTGTCTTTCTCATGTTCTCCAGAAGGTTGCAGCCATCACTGAGGAGGCCCACAGGTGACGTCAGTGTTGTGGTTCTCAGGTGCCTGGTTACCTTAACGCCAACAGAAATGGACGGATCAGAGGACAGCAGAAAATAAACAGAATGATGGTTTGGTGTTACCGAACAGGGAACTGGAGTAAACCGGTTCTTGGTGCTCAGTCGCTCTGCTGTTGACCAGCTCCGCTGAAGCTCTGTGATCCAGCTGTGGGACCGAGATGGTTCTGGTTCTGACCACCAGGAGACTTTTATTGTGTTGAAGTTGTCCACCACAGAGACCAGCTCCTTCCTGTCTGCTCTCATTCATCAGGTCTGGGAAGCAGATGTAGGTGTGGCTGACCTGGACAGGTGACCAGGGTGGGACTAGACTGGACCAACAGGTGACCAGGGTGGGACTAGACTGGACCAACAGGTGATCAGGGTGGGACTAGACTGGACCAACAGGTGACCAGGTGGGGACTAGACTGGACAACAGGTGACCAGGGTGGGATACTAGACTGGACCAACAGGTGACCAGGGTGGGACTAGACTGGACCAGGTGTCCAGGACAGGGACCCAGGGTGGGACTAGACTGGACCAACAGGTGACCAGGGTGGGACTAGACTGGACCAACAGGTGATCAGGGTGGGACTAGACTGGACCAGGTGACCAGGGGGGACCAGGGTGGGACTAGACTGGACCAACAGGTGACCAGGGTGGGACTAGACTGGACCAACAGGGTGGGACTAGACTGGACCAACAGGTGTCCAGGGTGGACTAGACTGGACCAACAGGTGGACCAGGGTGGGACGGACTGGACCAACCGGGACAGGGGGACTAGACTGGACCACAGGTTCCAGGTGGGACTAGACTGGACCAACAGGTGACCAGGGTGGGACTAGACTGGACCAACAGGTGACCAGGGTGGGACTAGACTGGACCAACAGGTGACCAGGGTCCAGGGTGGGACTAGACTGGACCAACAGTGACCAGGGTGGGACTAGACTGGACCAACAGGTGACCAGGGTGGGACTAGACTGGACCAACAGGTGACCAGGGTGGGACTAGACTGGACCAACAGGTGTCCAGGGTGGGACTAGACTGGACAACAGGTGACCAGGGTGGGGGACTAGACTGGACCAACAGGTGTCCAGGGTGGGACTAGACTAGACTGGACCAACAGGTGACCAGGGTGGGACTAGACCGGACCAACAGGTGACCAGGGTGGGACTAGACCGGACCAACAGGTGACCAGGGTGGGACTAGACTGGACCAAACAGGTGACCAGGGTGGTGGGACTAGACTGGACCAACAGTGTCCAGGGTGGGACTAGACTGGACCAAAGGGTGACAGGGGGTGGGACTAGACTGGACCAACAGGTGACCAGGGTGGGACTAGACTGGACCAACAGGTGTCCAGGGTGGGACTAGACTGGACCAACAGGTGTCCAGGGTGGGACTAGACTGGACCAACAGGTGACCAGGGTGGGACTAGACTGGACCAACAGGTGACCAGGGTGGGACTAGACTGGACCAACAGGTGACCAGGGTGGGACTAGACTGGACCAACAGGTGTCCAGGGTGGGACTAGACTGGACCAACAGGTGACCAGGGTGGGACTAGACTGGACCAACAGGTGACCAGGGTGGGAGTAGACTGGACCAACAGGTGTCCAGGGTGGGACTAGACTGGACCAACAGGTGTCCAGGGTGGGACTAGACTGGACCAACATGTGACCAGGGTGGGACTAGACTGGACCAACAGGTGTCCAGGGTGGGACTAGACTGGACCAACAGGTGACCAGGGTGGGACTAGACTGGACCAACAGGTGACCAGGGTGGGACTAGACTGGACCAACAGGTGTCCAGGGTGGGACTAGACTGGACCAACAGGTGTCCAGGGTTGTTAATTTGCTCATCACTTCAGTTGAGTCCTTGTGTTATAATTTAGTGGTCCAAGACAGCAGTGCGGGTGAGTATTGGCAAGGACCTCCCAATACGATATGTATCATGATACTTGGGTCACCATACGATATTATCACGATATATTGCGATATTCTACCCAGTTAATATCAAAATTAAAAGTAGAGATTAAAAATCAAGTTGCTGTATCTGTTCATCAGATGATATTGATCATTCAGAGGACAAATTGAGTCAAAACTATTTGCTTCAAAACAACCTATTTATTGTTTATTATTAGTGTTTTTGCACATTTAAGTATTTTCCTAAAAAAATTGATATTAGGAGCTGAAAAATCGATATTTACTGGGTGGCCAAAAATCGTGATATATTGCCAAACCGATTTTTTTTTCACACCCCTAGAGAGCAGTGGACGCTGTGACAGCCTCGTAGTTCCTTAACCAGACACTGGCTGGTTAACTGGTTCCTTAACGTGACACTGACTGGTTAACTGGTTTGTTGACAGGACACTGGCTGGTTAACTGGTTCCTTAACGTGACACTGACTGGTTAACTGGTTCGTTGACAGGACACTGGCTGGTTAACTGGTTCCTTAACGTTACACTGACTGGTTAACTGGTTCCTTAACGTGATACTGAGTGGTTAACTGGTTCTTTAACCAGACACTGACTGGTTAACTGGTTCGTTGACAGGACACTGGCTGGTTAACTGGTTCCTTAATGTGACACTAAGTGGTTAACTGGTTCCTTAACATGATACTGAGTGGTTAACTGGTTCTTTAACCAGACTGGTTAACTGGTTCCTTAACATGACACTGGCTAGTTAACTGGTTCCTTAACGTGACACAGACTGGTTAACTGGTTCCTTAACGTGATACTGAGTGGTTAACTGGTTCTTTAACCAGACACAAACTGGTTAACTGGTTCCTTAACGTGACACTGAGTGGTTAACTGGTTCTTTAACCAGACACAGACTGGTTAACTGGTTCCTTAACGTGACATTGACTGGTTAATTGGTGAGCTAACCAGAAACTGGCTGGTTAACTGGTTCTTTAACCAGACACTGGCTGGTTAACTGGTTCCTTAACATGACACCGACTGGTTAACTGGTTAGCTAACCAGACACTGACTGGTTAACTGGTTCCTTAACGTGACACTGACTGGTTAACTGGTTCCTTTACATGATACTGAGTGGTTAACTTGTTCTTTAACCAGACACAGACTGGTTAACTGGTTCCTTAACGTGACACTGACTGGTTAACTGGTTAGTTAACTGGACACTGGCTGGTTAACCAGACACTGACCTGCTGATCTATGAGAGTGACAGCTGAGGAGATAAACCTGATCAGCTGCAGATCAATGTTGCACTGTGATGACATCATTACTGCAGGACTGCAGTCTCCCAGTGGAGGATCTAGGAGTTTTAGAGGTCAGGGCCCATCAGGGGCCCCTAACCCTAACACTTACTCTAACCCTGTCACACAGGGACCAGATACTAGTCATCATCTTTGAACACAGTTGGGTGAAGACCAGAGACACTTCAGCATCTCACCAATACTGACGTGCAGCAGCTTCAGTTGTCCTCCTGTGTTCTGGACGTTTGTGTCCTTCTGGACCCGTGTGGATGTCTCCACCTGTAATGGACATATTCAGGCCGTTGTGGTCTTCTGGACCCGTGTGGATGTCTCCACCTGTAATGGACATATTCAGGCCGTTGTGGTCTTCTGGACCCCACAGCTGTTCCAGATGTGTTCAGAGTTCCAGATGTGGTCATTTGTGATTTTCTAATGTCCTGCTGTGATGGTGCTGCATCTGACCTCAGAGAGCACCTGTGACTCCTCCCAGGTCTCCAGGTGAACCGACTCACCTGTGTGTGGTTCTGATGTGCGCTCTGCTGCTGGTGTTGTTCAGGAATCTCGTCGGCGGTGAAGCATGCGGCGTCGGCGCTGGCGGGGATGTGGGGGCTCTTCCTGTTCTTCCAGACGTCCTCCCTGTGGATGCTGCTGCTCTGCTCCACCTGTTACCTGATCCTGATGCTCAGCAGGGGGTCCAGCAGCAGAGGACCCGTCCTCTCAGCCGTCATCCTGCTCTACCTCCTCATCGGGTCAGAACCTCTTCTTCCAAGCCCAGAATGTAACCATGCTAATAGAAACAAGGCAACTGCAGGGAGGAGTCCAGCTGAGGTCCAGTAGAACCAGGAACAGAACCAACATACGAAGGAGCTTTGTAGTTTCCAGAAGCCTAGTTGTTTCTGTCTGGATCCAGATGATCCAGATGTAGCCTCTTAAAGGAGAACATTTAAGAAGTTCTGGACTGGGACCCTCGGGTCCATCTGCATCTCCATCATGTTGTTAGTACCTCTGTGAGCCACCAACACCTCCAACGTCTCTGCTCCAGTAGCAACGGACTCAGTGGGACCGGGTCACCAGAGCTGAGCAGTTATGACAGCTGGTGGTCACTGGGGGGCGCTAACGCAGAAGAACCCAGTAGAAACTAGTATGATGGAGGAGATCCGGTAGTTATTTAACTCTGCCTCACCAGAACCACTGACTCCTCAGCAGTAAAGATGTAGTTCAGTTGATCCTGTTTTTCGTAACAAGGTTTCTGTCAAGTAGTTCAGTCCAAGGTTTAACTTATGAGAGTGTGTTCATTCATCTCCTCTTGGTTCTTTCAGAGAGCTGCATAATCGATGGAGTTACCTGGAATAAAATCAGAGGTGGGTTTGATCTGCTTGGGTCCAGCTGACTGGGTCATCTGGTCCTGCCAGTGGTTCTGTTCTGATGGAGGTTCTGACTGATGGAGGAGTTCAGCCTCCATGATCCTGGAGATGTTTTTATTGATTGTGTGTGTTTGTGTTCTTGTGTGTTCATGTTTTCATATGTTTATGTTCATGTGTTTATGTGTATTTATGTGTTCATGTGTATTCATGCGTTTATGTTAATGTGTTTGTGTATTCATGTGTTTAGTTTCATGTGTGTTCAGGTATATTCATGTGTTTATGTGTGTGTGTATTCGTGTATTCATTTGTGTTCATGTGTATTTGTATGTGTTCATGTTCATGTGTTCATGTGATTAGGTTCATGTGTGTTCATGTGTGTTCATGTGTTCATGTATATTCATGTGTTCATGTTCGTGTGTGTTCATGTGTTTAGGTTCGTGTGTGTTCATGTGTTCATGTATATTCATGTGTTCATGTGTGTGTATTCATGTATTCATTTGTGTTCATGTGTATTCATGTGTTCATGTGTCATTTGTTTAGGTTCATGTGTGTTCATGTGTTTATGTGTTTGTGTTCATG